>CM055342.1:7903175-8069564 GCA_029228605.1 Salix koriyanagi
ATCTCATCATTTGATATTGAACCGATTAAGAATTAGGGATTCGTGACTTTTATTTTGATTTCCATGGGGTTATCTTTGATCTTATTAATAGGGTAACATGTTCAATAGGTTAACTTTTTAGGTCTTTAACATTAGATTGGATTGGGAGTTAGGGCTTCATAATTTATTTTTATTTCCTTTCTACATGGTTATAAATTTCTTATAACCAGTATCGTGGATTTAACATGTTAATCCGGAAATTTCAATCAAATATGTAGTTATCTTAATATTAATAAAAAGATATTATCTTGAAATTGTTTCTTTTAGACTCTTGTAAAGTCATTCGAAAGTTATATTTGGTAAATTCTCCAACAATTACCCTTTTTTTTTCTCGTAAGAAAAAATATATTAGTAACATTTAAATATTTTTTTCTTACATTAAAAACAAATTAATTCAACTTTACATATTTTATAGTATACTACTATTTTGGTTAAACTCAATGAGTGACGATGCAGATCGAAAATAATTATAATTAACAATAAGCATCCACAAATTCACGATGTATCGATGAATTAAATTACTAAACAATTTATTACTATAAATAGTTAAACGGTCAAAATTATTCCACTTCCATAATACGGGTGCATACGAACTAATTAATTTGTATGCTTATAATTTTCTTAATTCCTCCAGATATTTTCTTTACCATTTATCAAGCCACACATACACATGCACGCATTATATATATTTATATGTGAGTTCATGCAAATGAATATATCTATGGGCATGCAATTAGAATAGGAAATTTCTCATAAAACTCGGGGGTTGTTTTGTCATTTTCTGTTGGATTTAGAGTATGTCATTGAAACTCAAACATGTGTATTCATAAAAAGAATATTTATATGACTTTAAAAAATCTTAGATTAATATTGTATGAAACAAATAATTTTTTGAGTCGTTGAGTTATTTTATCGATCCATCAAGTAGAGTCATACTTTATAATACTTGTATTTATTCAAAGAAAAACTAAAATATTTTTATTGTTCATTGAAGTGTCTAAGACTTATGGTTTGGCTTACTTTATAAGTAACTCAAATTTGAAGTAAGGAATGCCTTTCCTTTTTCTCTTATTTTTTCTTAAGGGCAAAATCATATTCCTGTTTGAGTGGGATATGGGACAAATCATATAGCTCTAGTTTTATCCTTGGAAGTGGCGGAGAATTCTTCATTTAATTTTGTTATTGTTTCTTCTTCTCGGGTGCTTTTCCTTTTTCCCTAATTATCATTTTTTTATAAAAAACCTTGAGAGCTCATAATTATAGTAACACTACATACATTAAGGATTATATTTGTGGTTGCAATCGACTAAACATGAATCTTTCATTCCTTTCTCTACTATAAGGATTATATTTGTGCGTGTATTTCTACTAATTCTTGTGCATTATTTGTTTATTATTTGTATTATTTTTATATTATGTGTACATAAATGTTTGCAAGTGTGATCCATGACGAAAGAAAAAGAAATATTTGTTCAATTCAATCCCCATTTTCTTCTACTAGACTCACTTATTCTTTATATCTAAGTTTATATCGAAAATCTATCTCGTTGAAGGGTTAAATAATTGTAAATACTAATCAAAATACCTGTTATATATTTTGATGTTTTAATTTATTAGTTTCATTGACAAAATTAGTTTTTAAAATCTTCTTAATAATACATACAATTAAATTAAAACTTTAATCTTGATAATTAATATTTTTAACATTTACCTCAAATATGATATCGAATATAGAAACTTTAAATTTTAAAAGAGTAAAAATTTATCTGTGTTTGGTGAATTAAAGAAGGGCAATTGACTAATAATTCTACTCTTGTGGATGCTCAATCCCCCTTCAATTTTAAGCGTATTGTTCACCACACCATAATTTGATCTGAACACCATCATTCTTTTTTTATTATTATTATATCACTCATTACTTGTTTATTTATTTTACTTTGCTGTATCGAAAGGCTTCCATAAATCCACATTCTACATAGCAAGTGTCATAACCCATGTAGTTATTCTCTAAAGTATTATATAATAAAAAATAAAATAAAAATAAAATAAAAAAAAGGTTTGGTGTTGGTAGAAAATAAGTTTTGGAAATTTTTGCGCGGATTCGAGAGCCTAGGTGTACCTTTTTGTGCCATGAGAGAATTACCACGATTTATAGGCTAAAATAATTTGTTATTGGATAAATACTAGCGTAAGAATTTAAGTTCGGTAGGCCTAATTACATTTTATAGGCCAATTTGATTTAATCGTGTCGAAATTCAAAATATAATAATTATGTTTAAGAATTAATTTGGGGTCCAAATTGGAAAGACTTAAGCTATATACTTTAAATGGGTTAAATTAATTTTTATTACAGAGCTCAATTTGTTTGAGAAAATCAAGTTCATTGAGCTTAGATTCGGGTTTAAATCGAGAAAAGATTGGAACTTCTGCAAATCAACAGCTCACTATCGTCCTCAAAATTGCTAATGTCAACATTCAAATCTCCATTCTACTAAAAGGCACTGGAAATCAAACCAAGAATTTGTCAAAAAAATCAAACTAAAAGTTTCCGAAAAGAATTACCAAACTTAGGGACAATTACTCCCTATTACCCCACCCTACTTGGTACAAGCTTCGAATCTCATTTTGTAAATACCACGCAGGAATTGCGGTGATACAACATCCATACACGCAATGCCTTCAAAAGGAAACTCCAAGCAATTGATAAAGGCTGCTAGATAACATTCAGTTGAAGAATCCCCTTAATTTAAGCATCAATCCCTTACCAAGAATCAGCCTAACCCTGTGATTGTGCAAATTTTCTCGTTGGCCGACCACCACATTCACCTCCCTTCCTCGCACGATCAACCTCTTCTACCTCCAAAGAGTTAAGAACAAGTCTCCAAATGACACGCAACAATGGGCTCTCTCTCTCTCTCCCTTCTCCATTGCAAAGCAGCTCCCAGCACCTCTCCCAATCACCATAGGCAACCACTCCCGACGCCACTCCTCCACCATGCGTAATCCACCTCGACCTCCCCGTACACCCGCGGCAGTGACAAGCACGCTGCTCGCCTCCCTCCCTCCTCCGTCAACCTCTTAGTTACTATTTACCTCTTCAAAGGGAACAAGGAGATGTAATTCATGTCCCACTATTCACATGGTGAACCGTGGGTGATGGACGAGCCGACATGATGTTCAGCTGGCCTGCCACCCAAAAGGGAGGTGGGCCGCCCGGCCAAATGGGCCGAAGTCACCCAAAAGGAGGTGGGTTGGAAGCCAACCCCTAAATGGGTGGGTCGCTTGGACCACCTGTGCTAGAGTCCAACCCCAGTGATTGGACTTTCTACTCATCCGGGTTGGGCAACCAGCCATAAAAATAAAAATAATAATTAAAACTAGAAAAAAAAAAAAATACAAAATCTACATGAAATAAAAAATACAAAATGTATCTTTTGTTTTATTTATATAAAAACATTTTCTTTCTCGAGCATACAAGGTTTTTCCAAGCATTTTTTGTAAATAAATAAATAATATATATCGATTTCAACAACTTGTAATATATATATTGCAGATTTTTCAACTTTAATAAAGCATTAATCAATAGAACTAAGAACAATGTTTTGATATAATAAGAGAGCTCATAATTATCTTAACTTTTTGTCGCAACGATTTTTTGGCTGGCGCTCGCACTCAGCCATCCCTAGAGGGAAGAATGGCGCCGATGGAAAGGGAGGGTGTTTTATAGTTGTAAAAATTATGATCAGATTCTTAGAGTCAGCCACCTAGTATTAAGGTCGCTAGGTAACTTAATGGTCCGCGAGAGTCTAGGTAAGACTTGTTATGCAAGCGTAGCACGCATCAACTCACGATGCACCCTACTTGCGGTAAAGCTGCATTGTTGTTTGGTTGTTTTTCTTAAGTCGTATTTCAGTTGGTAGTTTTCTAAGGCTTGAAGTAGATCTCGTGCTGTGGGAGGGAGTCTTTACTTCATTGGAAGTTGAAAACATAACCATTCTAAAGTTTGGAATTTTTTTACCTCCATAACAAAAAATTCTTTTTTTACTATCCACGAATGTACTTTACAATTGAATTTTTACACCACGATAGCTAAAACAAAATAATTATTAATTTTTTTGATATTTGCCAAATTCCAATGGATAATCATAAACCGGTTACTGATATCCAATTTTCGCTCAAAACATGTGAAAGATGCAACATATTTTTTTTAATGAAAAATATGCTTGGAAAAACTTTGGAATTCAGTCGTATGCACGAAAACAACACATTTTTGTTTGTTTTTTTAAATGCATTTTTTATATATTTTTTTAAAAGGCCCAACTCTGTTGAGCTGAGGTTGGACGCGGCCCAACCAACAAGGCGGTCGAAACAAAGCGACGGCTAGGGACACAATCGATTAAAGGAAAAAAACACTAAACGTGCTACACTATTCATGAATGCGTGAATTAATTATCCTCTTGCTTTATTCACGTGTCACGTGAACGATAAACTGGGTGTTCATGACGACGATGACAAAAAGGTTTACCTATTATTACCATGTAAAGGAAGTCGAGGTGGTTCTTAGTATGGTGGTGGAGTCGGAAATGGTGGCCGGGAGGAGCGCGGGAAGCTTGGATGGTATACGCTACTGCTGCTGCTGCCTTCATCGCTGGAGCTTGCTTCTGCCAGGGGTCACGGTGGAGCTTCTAGCATGGAGGAGGAGGAGTCGGTGCTGAGGGGGTGATGACTGGCTGGAGGATAGAGAGAAGATGGACGACGTTATAGGAGAAAGAGAGAGGGCTGACACTGCAAGTGAGTGAGTGAGAGAGAGTTGCCAGTGCTAGTATCCTGCAGGTGCCGATGTCTTACTGTCGCCGAGGGAGATGGAAGGGTGGCTATCATGTGCAAGGTTATGGTCACGGTGTCTCCGCAAATTTTTATGTCTGTGTTATCGTCTTCCTCGTATAAATTTTACGTTTGTTCTCTTGTCTGCTTGTTTGCTATCATCTGTGTTGTCTTCCCTGGTTCTGTATTGTTTCATGCTACTCCCCTGGTTTTTTCAGTATTATTTCCTAACCCCCTGTTCTGTAAATTTGCTCCCCCTTTATAGACTCAATGTGAAGGTTGCAAGTATGGAAGTGGTGTCCATGAATGGGGGTGTTGTGGTGTTAGGTTGCAGAGCATAGCTGCTGATATGGCAAAACATGGCTACCGATAATGCCTTGGCAGAGATTTTTTTTTTTAATTTGAAATGACATTAAAAATGGGTTGGGACAAAAAAGAGTTTTTTGACGGGGAAAACCGGGAAAAATGATTTTCTTTAATTTTAGCTTCCAATTTCATACAAAAAAGTTGTCTCTGAAATTCTGATCTTCTCAATTTAACCCAAATTAGGTATCAAACTTAATTTCTCACCAATTAAGCCCTTAAAAAATTAATTTGATCATTTAAAGTATAATTAAGTCCTTGCGCTTAATTAAATCCTTCAATTGGCTCTAAATTAATCATTAAACATAATTACACTTTAAATTGGTTGGCGATTAAATTAAACTGACCCATAAAAATATAATTATGTCTTTCGATTTAAGTTTTACACGGATTTATCGAATAATAAATTATTTTAGGCTTGAATGTGCTTTTTCCTTTCATTTTTTGGGCACAAAAGAGGTACGATCGAGCTGTCAAAAACGTCCAAAATTTCCACCTTGATTTTTCTGCCGACACCAACCCCTTTTATTTTATTATTTTTTTGGGTAGCTTTCACAAATTAAGGTGATAAAATTCCTATTTTACTTGTAATGACCCACTCTCACAGTCGGCATCTTTATTACTCTGATTTTCAGACAGGTGGAAAATGCCTATCGAAGGTGTTGCTGGATCCATTGTATCTAAGATATCAAAACTATTGGTGGAACAATTTGTTCCAACAATTTTGTTCAGGAATTTGATGAACAAATGCTGAACATGGCTTCGGCAGTTTATCGTCTGCAAGATGCTAGAAGATGCAGAAAACAAGATGAATAAAATGTTTTCAAGGTTGTGCATCAATTTCATTAATGGGCTATGAACTACAAAACGTCCTGAAGGATTGGCGTGTCCACAACTCAAAGTTCTATTATTAGAACTGGATGAGGCCTTGAATGTTCCAGCGAGGTTTTTTGAAGGGATGAAAGAAATTGAAGCCTTGTCTCTAAAGTTTCTATGCAAAAATTTGTATTGACTTTGAAAAACATATACATATACATATTATAACATAAACTAAAAGAGATCAGGAAAACACTGTGGACTGTGAGTAAAAACACTGTGGATTATAATAGTGTATTTTTGGATCGGTTATGTTTTCGGTTCGTTCAGTTCGGTTGGTTTACTAGTTTTTTTATTTTTTTTATTATTATTTGCACAGTAAATTAACAATTTTAACCCTCGAAAAAGACAAAAAACAGCTTACGGGTGCAGAGGCTCCGCGGTAATTGCACATTTCCGATCCGGTCCGATCTGCCTACCTTTTCATTTTTTTATATTTTTTGAAAATGGCTAAATACGGATATAGCTCCTAATAAGACAAAATTGATAACTTGGGCACAGCGGTATACCGGTAATTGACCATAATTTTTCATTATTATTTTCTTTATACTGTCGACGCGTGTGTCACACGCGACCGACATTATTCCGCCTCACGCCCTATTAAGGTGGCGCGTGAGGGGTGCTCTGGTCTCCAAAGATGGGCTACCGGCATCTCTGTCAATGCACCGCCGCGTGGTCTTCCTCCTGGTGCGGCGCGTTTCATCAAAAAGTGGTCATGGACGCGGTGGTGACCGGTTTAAGCCGCTGGACCCGCTTCTATTTCTCCTGTACGTAAAAGTGCAGGAGAGGCCATTGGTTTTGGTGCTTTTTCACTTCGGTCCCTGCACTTTTAATTTTGCGTATGGTCCTGATTTCTGTTATATATAAGTTATGATTTAGTTCGATTGGGTCCTTCGTTTGAAATTAATTCAATGTTAATATTTCACTTCAGTCCTCCTTCTTTCAATTTCCGGATTAGGTTTAAATAGATTAATATATTCGGTACAGAGCTTCAATTTTTTCAATTTTGTCCTTTTATTGAAATTGATAATATATTTGATTTTCATTTCGGCCCTTATACTTTTAATTTTTTATTTTAATCCCTTTGTATTTGATTTTCATTTCGGCCCTTATACTTTTAATTTTTGCTTATAATCATTTAAAAATTGATATTTCTGTTTTTTATTCTCCCTTTGTTCTTTCTCTTAGGTTTTTATTCGTTTTTTTATTTTTATTTTCAAGTCAAATGACTTTTTTTTACCTGATAATTTTTATTTTATTTTTTTGTTTGATTTTTGTTAAAGTTTTTAAGATTTTTTTAGTCTTTCATTTATTTTATTTTTTTCATTATTAACACAATAATAATAATAATAATAATAATAATAATAATAATAATAATAATAATAATAATAATAGGTTTTTTTCTTGCTTACTCTTTTGTTAATGTTTTTGAGTATTTTTCTCTTAGGATAATTTGATAATTTTTATTGTTTTGACAAGAATAACAATAATAATTTTAGATGCTAAGACTTCGATGTTGTTGTTTTTATAATAGGGTGTGGTAATCTGTTTTATTATATTACATTTTACATATATAGATATTATATTTTAATTTTGGACCAGCAAATCCTATTAATTTCTTTAATTCCAACAATTATAAAAACTTGTTTTGTCAGCCCGCAACGTAGTGCAGTCAATTTTTTTAATTTTCAATCCAAATGATTTTTTTCAGTAAATAATTTTTATTTTTATTTTATCATTTATTTTATTTTTTTATTTGCTCTTTCTTTTATTTTTTATTGTTTTTTATTATTATTTTCAAGTCAAATAATTTTTTTTACCTCATAAAAATTTTTATTTTATTTTTTTGTTTGATCTTTTGTTAAAGTTATTAGGATTTTTTTAGTCTTTCATTTATTTTTGTTTTTTTCATTATTAACACAATAATAATAATAATAATAATAATAATAATAATAATAATAATAATAATAATAATAATAATTTTAGTTATTTTTCTTGCTTATTCTTTTGTTAATGTTTCTCAGTTTTTTTTTCTCGGGATAATTTGATAATTTTTATTGTTTTGACATTAATAACAATGATAATTTTAGATGTTAAGACTTCGATGTTTCTATTTTTATAATAGGGTGTGGTGATCTATTTTATTATATTAATTTTGCATATATAGATATTATATTTTAATTTTGGACCAGCAAATCCTATTAATTTATTTAATCCCAATAATTATAAAAATTGTTTACTCAGCCCGCAACGTAGTGCGGTCAATTTTTTTAATTTTCAAGTCAAATAATTTTTTTTCAAGCAATAATTTTTATTTTTATTATCATTTATTTTATTTTTTATTTGCTCTTTTGTTAATGTTTTTAGGCTTTTTTTAGCCTTTGATTTAATTTTGTTTTTTTCCCGTTATTAACACAAAAATAATATTAATATTATGAATAATAAAAATAATTTTAGTTGTTGTTCTTGTTTTTTTTTTTAATTTTTTTGTGTTTTTTTCTCGGGTTAGTTTAATAATGTTTATTATTTTGACAGTAATAGTGATGATAATTTTAGAAGTTAAAACTTCGATGTTACTGTTGTTATGATAGGGTATGTTGATCTGTTTCATTATATCAAACTTTACATATTGAAATATTATATTTTAATCTGAACAATTGTAAAAATTATTTGTTCCGCCCGCAACGTAGTGCGAATAATTAACTAGTTTTATCTATAATATAAAAGGCGTCAGAAAAATACAATAGCAATCCATAGTGTTTTTCCGACGCCATAACAAAAGGAAATAGGTTGATATGTATAAACGCGTTCGGGTTAACTTTCCTATTAATATATATTGTCGTGAATCATGAGAAAGATATTGAGATGGCCGAGTTGGTCCAAGGTGCGAGATTAATGTTGTTGTCTGAAAGGGCGTGGGTTTGAATCCCACACTCAACAGATTTTTATTTTGCTTGGAAATGTAATTGTTTTTTTAAAAAAATATATTTTTTTAGAAATATATTATTTTAAAAAAATATTTTTTTTATTGAAATATATTAAAATGATAATTGTTTTTTTAAATCATTTTTAATATCATCACATGAAAATGATCTAAAAATATTAAAAAATACAATGTTTGGATAGTGTTTGTTTTTTGTTTATATTTATTCATTTATGCTTTTAGATTATTATTTTTTTTGGTTCATTTTTTTTCAGGGTTTTATTTTTAGTAGGTTTCATTCTGAAATTTTAATTTATGTTGGTGATAATTTAAAAATAAATATTGCTCTTTTTTTCCTTTTATTTTTTTGGTGTTTTCTGTTATTTTTATTGTTTTTTTTGTTAACATATTTTTTGTTAAAATATTTTGATTTTTTTTATTTTTCAGGCCAGTTTAATGATTTTAATTATTTGAGCAGTAATGTTGATAATAATTTTAACTGTTATAGTAATGAAAATGACGGTAACGTAGAGATGAATTTTCAATTTATGTTTTCATCTTTTTGTGGATGAAAAATTAACTATTTATTTTTGTTATTTGATTATTATTGATCTTTTCACAATTTATATATTTTTTTAAATATAATTTAAATTGAATTATAAAATAAATTAATTTTAATACAATAAATTCAATAATCACATTGGAATGCTGACCAGGATTACATATCGTAGTGGTCCTAGCTAGCTTTCTTTGCATAAGCTTCTCAGAATGCAACAAGAGAAGAGGTCACTATAACAATAATTAGTGACACGTCATCTCATCGATTCAGGCGCAGAAGGGCTTCAAAGGTGAAAAGCACCTCGAAGAATTACCTTTAGAATGAATGGCATGCATGTCACGTGATTGGAAAACAACAAAACAAATGAACCCCTCACCCTTCTCAGCTACCAGGTGGTGTTCATAATTTCTCCCGATAAGAAAATATTTGCCCTGAGTGACAGCAACTAGATCCAACTTCTTTCATTTGATTACAGGATTAGTCGTGGTGCGTTTAAAATGATCTGGATATCTTAGTTATAAAAAAATTATATAAATAAAAAAAAAAGCAAAAAAAATATTTAAGTTGGTTTAGAGATCATGGTTATAAAAAAATATATAAGTTAAAGAAAACAAAAAAAAAATATAAGTTAAAGAAAACAAAAAAAATATAAGCGTGAAAGAACTGTAGCAATTCATATTGTTTTAAAAACAAATTCGGTCCGGGAATTAGTCGTGGTGTACTTAAGCTGATCTGTAGACCCTTGTTATAAAAAAATATATAAATGAACAAAATAAAAGTATAAGAAAAAAAATATACCAACGGGAAAGCACTTTAGCAAAAAAAAGTGACTCCGAGGATTAGTCGTTGTACGCATAAGCTGATTTGGACATTTTGATTATCAAAAAAAATTATATATGGGGATTAATTGTGATGCGCTTAAGCTAGCCCGGATACTCCGATCATAAAAAACAAAAAATATATGTAAGTGAAAAAATAAAATATATATATATATATATATATATAACCAGCAAAAAAAAAAGTTTATATATATAACCAGCAAAAAAAAAAGTTTCATGGAAAAAAATAAAAAAATATATAATAAAAAAACAAAAAAAAAATATAATCAGGAAAAAAAAAATAAAAAAATTGAAATCTGAGAATTAATTGTGGTGCGTTTAAGCTAGTCCAGACAGCCCAATTATAAAAAAAAAAAAACAAATAACATATATATATATATATAAGTGTAAAAAGAAAAAAAAATATATCCCAAAAAAATATTTTATGGAAAAAAATAATTAGAAAAAAAAACAAAAATGCAAGAAAGAAAAGAAAGAAACGAAAAAAAAAAGAATTAAAAAAAAGCAAAAAAAAATCAAAAAACGAAAAAAAAAAATAAGAAGAGAGAGAGAGAGAGAGAGAGATGTCCCATGCCATTTAGTGTATTGTTAATGTTTTCGATAAATTCAGCACATCACATGGAAATGCTGACCAGGATTACATACCGTAGTGGTCCCAGCTAGCTTTCTTTGCAAAAGCTTCTCAGAATGCAACAAGAGAAGAGGTCACTGTAAGTGACACGTCATCTCATCGATTCGGTCGCAGAAGAGCGTCAAAGGTGAAAAGCATCTCGAAGAATCACCTTAGAATGAATGGCATGCAGATCACGTGATTGGAAAACAACAAAACAAATGAACCCACCCAGTCACCGTTCTCAGCCACCAGTTGGTTTTCATAATTTCTCCCGGTAAGAAAATATCTTCCACATTACCCGTCCACCGTAGGGCCCACTCTTCCACATTGTTGAAGACCGAGACAGGCCTTAACTGACCCGTCAGCTTCCATCAACTTTCGACCCCACCGTAGTAACTGTATGATCAACACACCTTACATTTCACCTTTTTCTTTTCCTGTGTACTTCTAGTTTTTTTTTTTCTTTCTTCTTTATTCAACAGAAAACCAATTAATACACCCTTCCATTTCACCTTCAATTTTTTCTTTAATTATTACTTTTACAAATTTATTTTTGGCATTAGAACATCAAAATGAACTAAAATTACTAAAAAATAATTTGAGGCAATTAAAAAAAATTGAAATATATTTGAAATTTAATATAAAAAATAAGGGTGAATGAAGATTTTGAAACAATGTTTTTTAGATTGTTATACACTTTTTCTCACCTCATATTTTAGTGTTTTCTTCTTTTTCTATGCTCTGATTTTCCTCTAGAATATAGAGTTCAAGTTCTTCTTATAAAAAGATATTTGAGTTACATAATCTCTAGTTTAAGGAACTTGTTTATAATCATATTTAAATCAATATATTATTGTTGAGATCCTAGGAGACATATTACACGCATCTTAATTGCATAAGTGAGAAGTGATGAAGTTTAAATATTTAACAAAAAACAGATTTTTTTTTAATAAATTTGGTGTTTTGTTCCCAAATGACAAGTAACTCATAAATAATATATTTAATAAAACATTAATAAATTTAGATTATTATTTAAATATATGAAATCTTTTAACTAGTTTACATCAAAGAAATTATCATGCTATAAACGAATTGTCTAAAAACTTGACATCAAATTAATGGAGTTGAGGTGGTCTATCAAGGTAGCAAAACAAAAGCAAGTTGAAATCAACAATCAATCATAGACGAGAATAGTACAAATAAAAAATGGAACAGAACAAAGGTTA
Source organism: Salix koriyanagi (assembly GCA_029228605.1). NCBI lineage: Eukaryota > Viridiplantae > Streptophyta > Magnoliopsida > Malpighiales > Salicaceae > Salix > Salix koriyanagi. The sequence goes on from CM055342.1 coordinate 7,915,438, forward strand.
TTTTAAAATGATATATATATATATATATATATATATATATATATATTCACAATAAATGTATGTTTGATTTCTTTTCTAAAAACATTTTCAGAAGATGTGGTTTTGGCGCATACGCTTTCAATCACAGACCCACCGAACGCACTCAAGTGGTGGAAAAAACGGGGGGTAAAGGCTCACGTGGTGTGCTAAAAAACAAAAGCAAGTTGAAATTAACAATCAATCATAGAGGAGAACGATCAATCATAGAGCAGAACCAGCTAATTTGCCAGCGCGCTGTACCGACTTTTTTTTATATATAAAACTAATTGATTTTTTTTTGTATGTTTTAATTAATTACTTTAATATTTAATTAATAAAATTATAGTAGATAAAATATATTAGAAATAAATTTTTTTCCCGCCTGAAAGGGGCATTGTAATCAAAACGCAGGGAAAGTGGTTCGTATATTTTTTAACTGTACATAACTTGGGCAAATTTCTCTATCCATTTTGTATGTGTTGCTTTTTTTACGTAATATTAGATCTAAAGTATTATACATAAAGTTGTAAGAGTATTTTTTTTAAAAAATAACCTAAAATCCAATAATTATTTTTTTCTAAGAAATCAAACCTAAACAAAAGAGGAAATAATTAGAATTAAAAACTAAAATTAAGAGCGTATATATATAAACATGGATAAAAATTAAAATAAAAAACAATTTAGAAATATAAAATAAAAACTTAAAAGTATAAAGGCCGAAATGAAAAAAAAAATGTAAATAATTTTAACTGAAGGATTAAATTAAAACAATTAAAAGTGTTGCAAGAAAAAAAATAATTATTTCTTTTATTTCTTGATTTAGTTTCGATCCATCTATTTTTTCAGTAATTTTGGTATAATTGTAAATAATTTTTTTGTATTTATTTATCTATATTCTTAGTTTTGACTTTTAATTTTTAATAAAATTTATCTTTGTATTAAATGTAGTTTTGGCTAAAAAACAGAGTAAGATCACCTTTAATGTTGTGGAATGAAAATAAAACCTTCTCTTATGCATGTAGTGACAATATTTTCACTATCTTTGTCATTATCGTTATTAAAAAAAATCATTTTTATTTTATTTTCCAAGATTTGTCCTCCATTATGAATAAATAATAATAATAATAATAATAATAATAATAAATCTTTAATTAACTTCTTAGTATGTTGTCCTCAATAAACTTTTTGAGAATTTTTAATTTAGAATACTAAAATTAAATTAATTTTAAATTTCAAAAAAACTTACTTCATTATATTGGAAGAATAAAAGAAAAAAAAAAGTCATATGGACGCAATAAAACAAATCAACCCAGTCACCGTTCTCAGCTACTAATAAGAAAATATTTGCGTTGAGCGGTAGACAACCACATCCAACCTCTCTCATAATCATCCACTGTAGGGCCCACTCTTCCAAAATTGTCGAAAACCTGGCCTGTAATTGTTTTTTCATCTCTCAAATGACCCATTATATTTTTCATCTCATCAATGATGTATAAAAAATAATTGTTTTTTTATTGCTAACATGTAATTGATATTTGTTCTTTGTTAATGATGTGTAAATGATATTTATCTCTCATTAATACCATTAAAAAAATGGCTTCCTAGTCTTTTTTCCTAAAGACAATAAGATTTAGGGTTTATAAATACCTCCTGAACCACTCAGGTAAAAGTTTCATGATTTTGTTTACTCTAAAACTTATAATCATATCTAAAGACGAGAACAATCACATTTATTCTTGGAATTTAAAGCACTTTTTTCATTCATTTCCTTTCCTCTTTTAAGTTATTGACTTTATTATTACAGAGTTATTAAACCCCTTCAATATGAATTATTTTTGCAACTACTAAAACTATCATCATTAATTTTGTACTTTTAGGGCTAAGGAGAAGAAAATTAATGACATGAACATTTAATTAACTAAAATCCAATCATCAAACAATTTTTTCTTAAATATACAAATTTTTGGGACATCATCATCATGTTATTATATTTTATCAAATAATAAATTCATATGTTTACACACACACACACACACACACACACATATGGTATAGATTTATTTATCTTCCTGAAATCTTGATATCTTTAATATAGTTGAAGACTTGGTATTGATTAACAAGGAAAATCAGCTTCTAGAGTGTATCATTGCCTGTGATTTGTTGTGAGTAAAATTATTTTTATTTTATTTTAAAAATAAAAATTAAGTGTTATTAATGTGTTTTTTTAGATAAAAACATTATAAGAAAATTGATCTAATATAACCTAATCGACTTTGCATATTCAAAGACAACGAAGTTGACCAATAAAAATATAATTTCACTAAAAAACAATATTTTTTTAAGAAATTAAAATGACAATATATTATATCGACTCATATCAAGTCTAGTTAAACTCAATTCTCAATGTTGAAGAATGAAATTGAAACACAATTCTACAAAAAATATAACTCAATATTGAAGGATTAATTAAAAAAAGAGTAAAAAATGGACAAATAATTGACCTAATTCAACTCGGGTTAACCTGTCAATCTCATGTAAGAAGATAAAAATAATTTCATAGAAAGCAAAGCAAAAAAAATAAAAATTATAAAATCCAATTCCCTAGAAAAAGAACAAAAAAATTAGTCAACTTAGTTAAACAGTTAAATCATGATAACCCTCATAGAAAACAAATACTAAAACAATTATGCAGTTCAATTATTATTTAACTCAATGTTTAAAATGAAGTTAAAAAAATAATTAAGAAAAAAATTTGAGTTCATATAGTTAACTCGCAAAAGTTATGACCTGGATTATAAGATCTAGATATTTTTTAAGAAAATAAATTATAAAATCTAATACGTAGTAAATTCAATATTAAAAAATAAATTAAAATTTAAATTAAAAAGGTATTAAAAATATTTAAGAAAAATAAAAACTTAACTTTTCAAGAGAAGTTATTTTAGTATAATAATAATAATAATAATAATAATAATAATAATAATAATTTGTACTTTCTACCGTACCCTTCTCCTAACTATCTAGTAAATAGAGGGAAGAAAGAAAATTACGAGTGACAAGTTCTTTGCCCTATACCAATTGATGGCTGTAACACTGTTGATACATGGGCAAGCCCTTTTGGCATGGGAGTGTAAAGAAACTCTGTCTCTGAAAACTGGAAATTCAAGAAAGATTTCCTCCACTCTTAGAATCTTATTAGAGAATGGTTTGGCTTTATATAGCCTGTGATTACAACACAAAAAGTTCCGTGAATATTATTGCTACCATAACATTCACGTGCTACTGGAAATAACAGAAACAGTTAGCAATTCTGTTGCTAACAGAAAACAGTTATGAAACTGTTACAAACTAACTATGCATCCTTTATTATTAACCTGACAGGGAGTGAGAATAGCATTAGAAGAGGAGGGTGTCAATTATGAGTATACTGAACACGACTTCAGGAACAAGAGTCCTTTGCGAATTCCCTCCTCTGTTTTGTTCAAATCTCTCCTCTCTGTTTCGTGAATTCTCCCTGTTCTGCTCTCTCCTCTCTACGTAAAATATTTCTCCTAAAGAAGGTCTGTTTCTAGAGAGATGTCTAGAGAGAGATGCTCTCTAAAAAGCTGACCACCGTAGTATGCACTCGCTACTCCGGCAAGAACACCCGAAATCGTCAACTCATCACCACTGCCTATTACCATTCTTTCCAATCCATCTCTCTTTCACCCACACAACCAAAATCCACCATACCCATACACTCCAAACACCAATATCCTTTCTGCCCCAACCAAAATGACCACCCAAAATGAAAATCCAACCCTCCCTCAACCGTTACCGGACAAGAAGGAAGGACGTGACACACCTCAGGCAACATGGGCAGACAGGGTCAGGGTTACAGACTCATCAACTCGGCATACTTTGGACCCTATTCCACAGCAGCCAGCAGGCTCTCGCCTCAAGATACCTACAGGTATGAAGCTTCTTAATGTGGACCACTGGTCTCGATGCATGATAGGGTTCTTCACAGGATGCAGGTTACCCTATCATGCTGTCAATCTTATAGCAAGGAAAGTTTGGGGCCCTTACGGGCTGGAACAGGTTTTCACCATGGAAGATAGTTTTCTCATTTTTCGTTTCAAGACAGAGGAATCAGTCCTGGAAGTTATGGAGAAAGGCCCATGGATGTTTGGAGGCAAAAACATTATTTTGCAGAAATGGACGCCTCAATTTCAGTTTGACCGAAGCAAGATAGGCCATGTCTCGGTGTGGATTCGCCTGAGGGGCCTCCCCCTTCCGCTGTGGACCAGGCAAGGTCTGAGCATGGCAGCTAGCATGGTTGGTAAACCCCAGTCCTGCGATGGTCAAACAATAACCTGTAAAAGGCTGGACTATGCTCGCCTGTGTGTGGAACTCGACGCTAGTCTGCCTTTCATCCACCACTTTGAAGTGGAGAGCCCGTTAACTCAGGAGCCGGTTAAGGTAAATGTGGAATACGAATGGAAGCCTTCACGCTGTGAGGTGTGCCAGAGTTTTGGCCATAAGTGTGCCATGCCAGAGGAAGCTCCCGTAGCGGAGGGAAAGGGAAAAGAAGAGGTGGCCGTCCAGGCTCAGCGACAGGGTAGGTCGATGACGAGGGGGAAGCATCAACACAAAAGAGATACAAGCCATAGGTCTCGGCCGGAGCAGGATAAACAGGTGGCCGTCGATCAGCCTTTGCGCCGTGAGGGGAAACAGCCAATGGCTGACGCAAGCCCTACGAGGAGCCCCATGCAAAAGCTGCAGGTCCAGCAGGTAGCCCACTCTACAAAGCAAACCACCCAAACTAAGCAAGTTCCAGAAGTCAGCACGCAGAGTAGTGTTGGAAAAGGAAGCCAAAATGGTGCTACAAAACAAAAGGAAACCCAATGCAGCAAGGACGGCATGCAAGACAACAGGGACCCGACAGCCATTGTCAGGGTGCACAACACAGACGCAGAAGATGAGGTGAGCTCAGGAGACAGCCACACTCTAACGGCAGGGGACACAAACATCAGGACAATGCCGGTTGTACGTAAGAAGAAAAAGGGCAGGAACAAGAATGAGGCCAAGGGCCTCTGAGCCAAGGCTGTCTCTATCCAAATCTTAATAAATGGTTGCAACCGTAGGTGCATGGAACATTCGAGGGCTAAATGGCCCCCAAAAACAAAAAAGAATCCAGCAATGGATCACCAAAAATAATCTCAATATTATTGGCATTCTGGAGCCCAGGATCCGCATGGCTAACATGGCTAAAGTTGTGGCAGGCCTGGGCCTACAATCTTGGCAATTTGAGTCCAATATTGCTCAATGCAATCTGTGCCGAATTTTGGTGGGATGGGATACCGGGATCGATAGCCCATTACAGTCATCCATAGTGACTCTCAGTGGTTAACCTGTGATATCAAAAGCCTCCTAGATGGGTCCTCCATAAGGACTACTTTCATTTACGGTTTGAATACCCAGGAAGAAAGATGTAAAACCTCCAGGCGAAAAATTATAAATTGACTAGTTTTATGTAAAAAATAAATAAATTCGTAATTCTTGATTGGGTTATCAAAAAATTCTGAAATTTTGCGTGAAACCTTCTAATATGATACCTTAGCTTGGGTTAAAATTTCAGAATTTTTAGAGAAATTCGAAAATTTGACGAAAAATCACAATTCGACTAGTTTTACGTTATTGGATGTAATTTTCAATCCGACCATCGGATTGAGCTGAAAATTTTTGAGGAACCTTAAAATATATTGAATAAAATCTGGTTAAAATTTTTAAGATGAATGGAGCTCGGTAGTGCTAGCAAAAAATAAAATAAATAAATAAATAAAATCATTAAGGGTAAAATTGAAATTAGCCATTGAAAACACACATATAAGCTCTCCTTCTCTTCTAAGCACTGCCGAATGGGCAGAAACAAAAGAAAAGAGTGAAGAGAAACAGGGCAAACATGAGAGAAAGAGAGAAAAGTTAGGGAAAAACACAAGAAATTGAGAAAATATCTTTATAAGCTTGCAAGTTCACCCTATAAAGCACTAAAGCAAGTGAAGGCAAGTGAAGGAAGGAGGATTTGAGAAGGGAAATTCAGCTAACCTTGGAAGAGAAGAGAAATTGGAAGAAAAAACAATAGGTAAGCATGAGAAGTTAGATTTCATGTTTGATTTAGATGTGTTCTTAAGCTTATTTGATTAAGTTGGGAAGTAATTTCATGGAGTTTTACCTTAGTTTCCCTTAAATCCTAGATTTTTGAACTTAGGGTTCTTATGTGAATTTGGGGGAAATGTGAAATTGTGTAAAATTGATGAATGTGGCATGAAATAGGATGTGAATGTTGTGTAATGAATGGTTGAGCATGAAAAGAATGAGGGAAGTCTTGTTTCCCAAGGCCAATTTTCGGTCAAATGCATGTGTTGCAGAAATTAACAACTTGACAGATTCATGTTATGACTTTGAGAGAGAATTTGAGTGGTAAAACAAAGGATTTAGGGTCGGGTTCCTTCATAGGAGTTGTAGTTCTGGATGTCTACTATCCAAGGAAACTTGTTTCACTTAATTTGGAATTTTATAACTATAGTTAAGGGTCACCAAACGTGACTGTGCAGGATGGATTCTGCAGAATCAGCAGGTCTGTCACATTTGAGAGGTATTTCGTAAATCTTAGGGACAGAACTGGGTTCTATTCCCTTCATAGAAGTTGTAGCTGGGAGTGTTAGCTTTCCAACGAGTCTAACCTCGTCTAATTTGGAGTTCTGGAACTCCAGATATGGAGTAAAACTCTAAGGAGAGGTCAAGCTGTCACATGTGTTGACAATTTCGGCCAAGTTGAGAAAATATCAAAAAATTTAATCATGTTAATGGGTAGAAATTGTCCCTTTCCCTTCATAAAATGTGTCTTGATCTTCAGAAAATAAAAAGAAGAGAATAAATGGTGATAAGAAATTGAATTCATGATGTCCATTTGGACTATAAATGAGCTGAAAAAATTAAAGGATGATAATGAGGAATATAAGTAAGAAAGAAAAAGAATTGGTAAAAGGGAAATGAATATTATTACCATTTTTATTGTTGTTGTGTGGGATATGTGGATTAATATATAAAAAAAAATGGTGGGTATTTGTGGTTTCAGGAAGAACCGCGGGTGAAGGGCAACAACAACAACAACAGGGTAACGCATAAGTCGAACATTCACAGCAGGTAGGTACTTGGTACCTATATTTGCTTTATCTAATAATTATTTTCTTTACTAGTTATTGAACTATAAGTTATAATTTTGGTGCTTATTGATGAGGAAAAGAAAACGGGTAAAGGAAATGGTAGGGGATGGAAAAATAGATATATATGTGTGTGTAGAAAGAAACAAGTTGGTCGATATCGGCGGGTGACGTCGATATCGGCATAATGTATAAACTTGATTAACCATTCAATTTTGGAATGGTTAATGATATCGGCAAGTGACGTCGATATCGGCATGATTTATAAACTTGATTAGCTATTCGGTTTCAGAATAGTTAATGATATCGACGGGTGACGTCGATATCGGCATGATTTATAAACTTGATTAGCTATTCGGTTTCAGAATAGTTAATGATATCGACGGGTGACGTCGATATCGGCATGATTTATAAACTTGATTAGCTATTCGGTTTCAGAATAGTTAATGATATCGGCGGGTGAAGTCGATATCGGCAAAATTAATAGACTTGATAAGCTTTACGAGATGAAAGTGAAGCGAGTCAAAAGAAATAAATCTTCTTTTATATAACCTTAAAAGGGTGTATATGGTTGTGTTTAGAATCTCATATGATTTAAGTAAATTGATGGATATGTTGTTCAAATTCTTCTGTAATTGCTAGTAATTACTTAAATTGTTCTACTCATATGTGGAAAATCTATATTTTGCAGGTTCTTCCCATTCTCGTCAGGAATAGATTTTAAACCTTAATTCCTTTTTTTGTATAAGTTAGGAACTTAGGGAGTTATGGTGAAATTTTTGATATGTAGAAGAACATGTAAATTGTATATAATAGTATTTTTGTAAATTTTTGTTTTACGGAATATTAAATGCATCCACCTATGCTCCGGATATCGGGAAATGTACTAGATTATCTTAGAATATTAAACTATGTTATGTTCTATGTATATGTATATATGTGAAATCTTCATGTACGAACCGACTTTTTTAATTTTTTATCTTATGCGTGTGATGTAAGATGAAGTTTGAGAATGAATATGGTCTGAGCATATTCTGAAATGAATTATGCAATTAATTGTATTAAACATGAATGTGATTATGGGTGAGTTGTGATCCAAATTGTGTGCGAGGTTGTGTTATTGATAACTTGGGATCTCCCGATATAGGGGAGACTACTGCTGAAATTTCATTAGAAATTTCGACGAGAGAAAAAAAAATTTCATGCTTCATCTACCCTTTTATAGGGGTAAAGATTAACAAATAAACAATTAGGAGAAAAAAAAATTGGGGTTGTTACGGTTGGTATCGAGCACTCGGGTCTTGATCACGGGGATCAATGATGATTACATTGCTATGGTGAATTTCAGGATGGTACGCAACCAACAAGGGACACGAATGGAACCACCCTCCTTCGAAAGGAGGGGCGGGAACCAAGGTGCCCAAGGTTGGCAAGACGAAGATCCCTTGGATGATACGGCATCTTATGCTCCGATGATATTATCAGAAATCTTGCGGGGGAAGGCTGGGGGTAACAGGGGAAGGCGGGAGGCCTAACCAGACAGAGGGAGTACCTCCAGTTGCAGAAGAGCAGGCCTGAATTCTGCTTTCTGTCCACAGGGTTGAGCCGAGAATTAGGGTTAGAGCCTTTGCAAATCAAGTTTTGGTTCCAAAATAAGCGTACCCAAATGAAGACACAACATGAGCGCCATGAAATTACATAACTTAAAAATGAAAATGAAAAGCTTAGGGCTGACAACATGCGGTACGGAGAAGCTCTTAAATAATGCCTCTTGTCCTAATTGAGGAGGGCCTACTGCCATTGGAGAGATGTTCTTTGATGAACATCATTTGATACTGAAAATACTAGATAGAGAAGATATTTACCGTATTTCAGCAATTGTCTGCTATGTATGTCGGCAAGCACTGTGTTGAATTATCCTATTATATCACCTCTAATGCCTCCACGCTCGGTTGACCTTGGTGTTGGGAATTTTTGGGGGGGACAATCGGGCATAGGAGGGGAGATCTATGAAGCGGGAGACTAAGCGAGGGTCTATTAGTGCACCAAGCGAGGTTGAAGAGCCCATGATAATTGAACTTGCGGTGGCAACCATGGAGAAACCGATCGAGAATGACTCAAATGGATGAACCTTTAGGGATGAACAACCTTGATGGAATAGAATCAATGTTGAATGAAGATGAATATACGAGGATATTCCCTCATGGTAGCGGTCCTAAACTTGTTGGTTTTTAAATGTGAGGCTTCCGGAGAGTCGATGTTGTAATCATGAACCACATCAACCTTGTCGAATATCTCATGGATGTGAATCGGTGGTCTACATTGTTTTTCCGGCATTGTCTCAAGAGCTTTGACTTTAGAAGTGCTATCCCACGGGGGTTGTAGGGAACTACTATGGAGCCTTACAAGTGATGGCGGCTGAATTTCAACTTCCAACTCCACTTGTTCCTACTCGTAGGAGCTACTATGTCGAGTGCTTGTAAACAACATGCTGATGGGACCCTGGGTTGTGGTTGATGTTTCGTTGGACAATATTCATCCTAGTCCAGCACCAAGATGTCGAAGAAGGCCTCACGGGATTGTACTCGGTGCAACCACCTCCTTCGGCTTCGGTTCCACCCGAAGAGGGTTTTGATTTCTGCGTGATGAGAACACCCGTAATGAGTGGGATATTTTATCAAATGGTGGAGTTGTCCAAGAAATGGCACACATTATTAATGGCTGGGATACGAGGAAATTATGTATCTCAGGCCCGAATTAATAGTGCAAACTCAAGCCGGAGTAACATGCTGATTTCACAAGAGAGTTGCACGAGATCAAACAACATCTTTCATAATCTACGCTCCGGTTGACATTGTTGCAATGAAAGTGGTACTTAACGGCGGGGATCCAGATTATGTGGCTCTACTTCCATCGGGGTTGCTATTTTTCTGACGGAACCGCGGCACGAGGGAGTAGGCATGGATGAATATGGGTCTACTGGAGGATCTCTTCTAACAGTTGCATTCCAGATTTTGGTTGAATCAGGTCCTACAACAAAACTATCTCTTGGATCTGTTGCAACTGTCAACAACTTGATTGCCTGCACTATGGAGAGGATTAAGGCCTCCTTATCATGTGAATCTGCTTGATCTTTGAAGGTTAATTTCTAGTTTGTTAACCAAAACGAGTGAAATTTTGGAGAAAAAAACTTGAGGTTGGTTTTGAATTTGGCTAATAGAAGGATCGGATAAGTTAAGAGCGCACCTCATATAAATTTTTGCCTCGTGATCTTCATTTTGGGCATTAAGAACCAAACAAAGCATATGATCACAAGAGTGAGAAAACATATTAGAGGTTCAGGAATTGACTTCGCCATGAAAAGCAGTCTTGAAATGGGGAAGACCGACTTCGGTCACCGAAATGCGTAGCTTCCTGGGACTTGCAGGATACTATCGGAGGTTTGTCGAAGTTTTTTTTTTCCTGATTGCAACTCCTTTAACCCAGCTAACTAGGAAGAATAAGAAATCGGTGTGGTCGGAAGAATGTGAGAAAAGCTTCCAGGAATTTAAGAGGAAGCTCACCATGGCTCCAGTGTTAGCCCTTCCCTTTTGTGGTATATAGTGATGCTTTGGGGAAGGGATTGGGATGTGTCCTGATGCAACATGAGAAGGTGATCGACTATGCAGCAAGACAGTTAAAGACTCATGTGGTGAACTACCCGGTACACGACCTGGAGTTGGCTGCTGAAGTATTTGCTTTGTGGATATGGAGGCATTATCTGTACGGAATACAAGTACAGATTTTTACAGATCATAAAAGTTTAAAGTACTTGTTGTCACAAAAAGAATTGAATATGCGACAAAGGAGATGGATGGAGCTGATCAAAGATTATGATTGTATTATTGACTATCACCCGGGGAAAGCAAATGTGGTGGCAGATGCTCTGAGTCGGAAGAATAAAGCTTTTATTGGTGGCTTATTGGTGCGAGGTAATAAAGAACTCTTGGAACTTGGTGGGCTAAATGTGCATTTGGATGTGACTCCAGGAGGAATGTTATTGGCAATGTTAGTGCTACAATCTGATATAAGAGAAAAGATACGAAAGGCTCAAGGGGAAGATCCCGAAGTAAAGAAAGAAATGAATAATGTAAAAGTTGGCCAAGACTCTTTATTTCAAGTGTCGAATGATGGGCTCGTAGTGATGGGAAAAAGAATATATTTACATGATGACAAGGATTTAAAAGGTGAAGTTTTAAAAGAAGCTCATGAGTCTAAATTGGCGATCCATCCAGGGAGCACGAAAATGTATAGAGATTTGAAGGAGAGTTACTTGGTGGCCAAACATGAAAAAAGGAGATAGCGAGAATATGTGGCCAAGTGTGCCATATGTTAGCAGGTGAAAATAGAGCATCAACGACCGGCTGGAGAATTACAGCCTCTTCCGATTCAGAATGGAAATGGGAGAATATCACTATGGATTTTGTATTTGGTTTACCAAGAAGCGAGGGAAAGGACACGATGCTATATGGGTGATCGTGGATAGGCCCGACAAAGTCTTCTTTGTTTTTGTCTATGAAGATGGGGGATTCGGTTGAAAAAATTAGCTCAATTATATATTAAGGAGGTGGTGAGATTGCATGGTGTACCAGTTTCTATAGTATCCGATAGGGATCCTCGGTTTACATCAAGGTTGTGGCCGTGTATACAACGGGGGTTTGGGTACCGAGATTGAATCTAAGTACAGTTTTTCATCCACGAGATCGATGGGTAATCCGAAAGGACAATACAGATTTTAGAAGATTTGTTGCGGTCTTGTATTCTAGAGTTTGGAGGTCAATGGGAGGATCATTTGCCATTAGTAGAATTTACTTATAACAATAGCTATCAATCTACTATTGGAATGACACCATATGAAGCATTGTATGGAAGGAGATGTCGAGCTGCGAGGATGTTGGGATGAAGTTGGGGAAAGAAAATTATTGGGACTGAACTAGTGCAGATCACGGTTGATAAGGTGAAGGTGATAAAGGAAAGGATGAAAGAAGCTCAAGACCCAGGCAAAAGAGCTATGTCGATAATAGACGGAGACCTCTAGAGTTTCAAATTGGAGATATGGTATTTTTAAAGGTTGCTCCATGGAAGCATGTGATTTGATTTGGAATGAAAGGAAAATTAGCACCCAGGTATATCGGGCCATTTAAAATTATAGAAAGAATTGGGACAGTTGCCTATCGTGTAATGCTTTGCCACCACAATTAGATAGGATACATAATGTGTTTCATGTCTCGATCTTTGCGGAAAGCAAATTTGGATTCTACACGAATTTTGCCACAAATTCCGATGGAAGTGAGGGAAGATTTAACTATGGAAGTACAGCCTGTGCGAATTATGGACCGAAGTATAAAGGAATTACGGAATAAAAAAAAGGGTGTCGTTAGTAAAAGTGTTGTGGCGAAACTCTCAAATAGAAGAAGAAACCTGGGAGAGAGAGTCCGAAATGATGAAGAAGTATCCTGGATTATTTTCTTATATAGGTATGAATTTAAATTTCGAGGACGAAATTTTTTTTAGGAGGGGAGAATGTAAAACCTCCAGGTGAAAAATTATAAATTGACTAGTTTTATGTAAAAAATAAATAAATTCGTAATTCTTGATTGGGTTATCAAAAAATTCTGAAATTTTGCGTGAAACCTTCTAATATGATACCTTAGCTTGGGTTAAAATTTCAGAATTTTTAGAGAAATTCGAAAATTTGACGAAAAATCACAATTCGACTAGTTTTACGTTATTGGATGTAATTTTCAATCCGACCATCGGATTGAGCTGAAAATTTTACGAGGAACCTTAAAATATATTGAATAAAATCTGGTTAAAAATTTTTAAGATGAATGGAGCTCGGTAGTGCTAGCAAAAAAATAAAATAAATAAATAAATAAAATCATTAAGGGTAAAATTGAAATTAGCCATTGAAAACACACATATAAGCTCTCCTTCTCTTCTAAGCACTGCCGAATGGGCAGAAACAAAAGAAAAGAGTGAAGAGAAACAGGGCAAACATGAGAGAAAGAGGGAAAAGTTAGGGAAAAACACAAGAAATTGAGAAAATATCTTTATAAGCTTGCAAGTTCACCCTATAAAGCACTAAAGCAAGTGAAGGCAAGTGAAGGAAGGAGGATTTGAGAAGGGAAATTCAGCTAACCTTGGAAGAGAAGAGAAATTGGAAGAAAAACAATAGGTAAGCATGAGAAGTTAGATTTCATGTTTGATTTAGATGTGTTCTTAAGCTTATTTGATTAAGTTGGGAAGTAATTTCATGGAGTTTTACCTTAGTTTCCCTTAAATCCTAGATTTTTGAACTTAGGGTTCTTATGTGAATTTGGGGGAAATGTGAAATTATGTAAAATTGATGAATGTGGCATGAAATAGGATGTGAATGTTGTGTAATGAATGGTTGAGCATGAAAAGAATGAGGGAAGTCTTGTTTCCCAAGGCCAATTTTCGGTCAAATGCATGTGTTGCAGAAATTAACAACTTGACAGATTCATGTTATGACTTTGAGAGAGAATTTGAGTGGTAAAACAAAGGATTTAGGGTCGGGTTCCTTCATAGGAGTTGTAGTTCTGGATGTCTACTATCCAAGGAAACTTGTTTCACTTAATTTGGAATTTTATAACTATAGTTAAGGGTCACCAAACGTGACTGTGCAGGATGGATTCTGCAGAATTAGCAGGTCTGTCACATTTGAGAGGTATTTCGTAAATCTTAGGGACAGAACTGGGTTCTATTCCCTTCATAGAAGTTGTAGCTGGGAGTGTTAGCTTTCCAACGAGTCTAACCTCGTCTAATTTGGAGTTCTGGAACTCCAGATATGAGTAAAACTCTAAGGAGAGGTCAAGCTGTCACATGTGTTGACAATTTCGGCCAAGTTGAGAAAATATCAAAAATTTAATCATGTTAATGGTAGAAATTGTCCCTTTCCCTTCATAAAATGTGTCTTGATCTTCAGAAAATAAAAGAAGAGAATAAATGGTGATAAGAAATTGAATTCATGATGTCCATTTGGACTATAAATGAGCTGAAAAATTAAAGGATGATAATGAGGAATATAAGTAAGAAAGAAAAGAATTGGTAAAAGGGAAATGAATATTATTACCATTTTTATTGTTGTTGTGTGGGATATGTGGATTAATATATAAAAAAAAAAATGGTGGGTATTTGTGGTTTCAGGAAGAACTGCGGGTGAAGGGCAACAACAACAACAACGAGGGTAACGCAAGTCGAACATTCACGACGGGTAGGTACTTGGTACCTATATTTGCTTTATCTAATAATTATTTTCTTTACTAGTTATTGAACTATAAGTTATAATTTTGGTGCTTATTGATGAGGAAAAGAAAACGGGTAAAGGAAATGGTAGGGGATGGAAAAATAGATATATATGTGTGTGTAGAAAGAAACAAGTTGAGTCGATATCGGCGGGTGACGTCGATATCGGCATAATGTATAAACTTGATTAACCATTCAATTTTGGAATGGTTAATGATATCGGCAAGTGACGTCGATATCGGCATGATTTATAAACTTGATTAGCTATTCGGTTTCGAGAATAGTTAATGATATCGACAGGTGACGTCGATATCGGCATGATTTATAAACTTGATTAGCTATTCGGTTTCAGAATAGTTAATGATATCGACGGGTGACGTCGATATCGGCATGATTTATAAACTTGATTAGCTATTCGGTTTCAGAATAGTTAATGATATCGGCGGGTGAAGTCGATATCGGCAAAATTAATAGACTTGATAAGCTTTACGAGATGAAAGTGAAGCAGTCAAAAGAAATAAATCTTCTTTTATATAACCTTAAAAGGGTGTATATGGTTGTGTTTAGAATCTCATATGATTTAAGTAAATTGATGGATATGTTGTTCAAATTCTTCTGTAATTGCTAGTAATTACTTAAATTGTTCTACTCATATGTGGAAAATCTATATTTTGCAGGTTCTTCCCATTCTCGTCAGGAATAGATTTTAAACCTTAATTCCTTTTTTGTATAAGTTAGGAACTTAGGGAGTTATGGTGAAATTTTGATATGTAGAAGAACATGTAAATTGTATATAATAGTATTTTTGTAATTTTTGTTTCTGGAATATTAAATGCATCCACCTATGCTCCGGATATCAGGATGTACTAGATTATCTTAGAATATTAAACTATGTTATGTTCTATGTATATGTATATATGTGAAATCTTCATGTACGAACTGACTTTTTAATTTTTATCTTATGCGTGTGATGTAAGATGAAGTTTGAGAATGAATATGGTCCTGAGCATATTCTGAAATGAATTATGCAATTAATTGTATTAAACATGAATGTGATTATGGGTGAGCTGTGATCCAAATTGTGTGCAGGTTGTGTTATTGATAACTTGGGATCTCCCGATATAGGGGAGACTCTGCTGAAATTTCATTAGAAATTTCGGCAAGAGAAAAAAAAAAATTTCATGCTTCATCTACCCTTTTATAGGGGTAAAGATTAACAAATAAACAATTAGGAGAAAAAAAAATTGGGGTTGTTACAAAAGATCTGCCATATGGAGTTATTTATCCTCTCAGAAGTCTCTCAACAGCGCTTCTCCTTGGGGCATCCTAGGAGACTTCAACGCCATCATCAGCTCTAGAGATCGCCAAGGGGGGGACCCGCGATGGCTCAACCACATGGATGACTTCTCTAATTGTGTTGCCCAAGCCGAGCTTATCCAAATTCCGGTCTCTGGTTTACATTTCACATGGCACAATGGGAGACAAGGTGAAGACACCATTCTAAGGAAAATTGACTGGGCTTGGGGGAACCAATCTCTCCTGGCTGCTTGGCCCTTGGTTAAGGCAAATTTTCAGCCCCGTATCGGTTCAGATCATAGCCCCATCTTGTTATCTCTTTCCCCCCACCCTCCTCGTCAAAAGCCGAGATTCAAATATCTAAACCTATGGGCGGATCAAGAGGGATATGAAGACACGGTCAAGGCTGCTTGGGAGAGTGAGGTCTGGGGTAATCCCATCAGCAGACTAACTTCCAAACTGAGGATTTTAAAAGGTTATTTGAAGCTCCGCCATGGTCATCGCACAAATGACATCTCGGATAAAGCGCGCATTGCAAAGGAGAATTGGCAAGCCGCTCAGCTTCATCTGGACAATAATCCCGATGATGTGGAAGCTAGTGTTAGGGAACGGGAAGCTTGCTACTGCTATCACAAGTTAAGTGCAGAAGAGGAATGCTATTTTAGACAGAGATCGAGAGTCCAGTGGCTGAAGCTTGGGGACAAAAACACGGCTTTTTTCCATCGCTCTCTCCTGCATCGTAGGGCTCGGAACCAAATCCATAGTTTGAGATTGGAGAACGGGGAAGAGGTGACGGACCCTATGGCCATGGGTGGGTTGGCGGTAGATTTTTTCCAAAATCTACTCTCCAAAACTAATTCTATTCCGCAAGCTTACTCTGGTGGACCTTTGTTCTCAAAAGCTGTTAATAGGGAGGATGCGGATTGCATGACTAGGCCCATCTCCCGAGAAGAAATCAAAGATGCTTTATTCTCAATTGGGGACGACAAAGCCCCGGGGCCTGATGGTTTTAATAGTTGTTTCTTCAAGAAGAGTTGGGGAACTGTAGGGGATGATTTCGTTGAAGCAGTGAGTCACTTTTTCAGGACAAACTACATGCCCAAATGCATCAACACCACCCGCATCACCCTTATTCCGAAAGTGGCAAACCCGGATTCTCTAAATGATTATAGACCTATCTCGTGTTGCACTGTTATCTACAAGTGCATCTCTAAAAATCCTTGCTAATAGAATAAAAGCACAGACCTTGCTCGGTGTTATCGACGAGGTCCCAATCGGCTTTCCTTCAGGGAAGGAATATCTCCGAAGCCATTTTTTCACGGTGCAAGAGCTTATGCACAACTACCACCGCAAAGGAGGCCCTCCTCGCTGTGCAATCAAAGTCGATCTCAAGAAAGCTTTTGACACCCTTGATTGGGGTTTTATCCTCGACGCCTTAAAAAGTATTGCCATTCCCCCAACAGTCATAAATTGGATTAGGGTGTGCATCACCTCTCCTTGCTATACGGTTAGTCTTAATGGTGAGGACCATGGGTTTTTCCGAGGCTTCAGGGGGTCGCGGCAGGGGGGATCCCCCTTTCCCCGTATCTCTTTGTCCTGGCCATGGAGGGTCTAAATGGCATCATCCAAAGGGCTACTCTTGACAGTTCTTTCAATCATCATTGGAGATGCAAGGACCCTAAGATAACTCATCAAAGCTTCGCGGATGATCTGATCCTTTTCTGTGGTGCAGACCCGGCTTCAGCCGGGATTCTCATGCAAGCTCTTGATACATTTTCCAATTTATCGGGCTTGAACATTAACCACAACAAAAGTTCCCTCTTTGTTGCCGGGGCTGATCAAGAAATGCAATCTAGAATTTCAGCCATCCTGGGCATCCAAATCAGTTCCTCCTCCCCCACATACTTAGGGGTTCCTCTTATAACTACGAAGCTTACAAAGGTTGACTGTATCCCTCTGGTGGATCGTATAAAAGGCCGCATTGGATTGTGGACTTCTGCTTCCTTGTCATATCTTTGGGAGGCTCCAGGTTAATCAACTCGGTCCCTCTTCTCGGTTCAAGTTTATTGGGCTACCAAATTTATTCTCCCGGCTGCCACAATTGCAAAAATTGAAAGCATCCTCTCAGCTTTCTTATGGAAAGGAGTCTCTCTTTCCGCAAAGGGTGCCAAGGTAGCGTGGAAAGAGGTTTGTATCCCCAAAACAGAGGGAGGTCTGGGAGTTAAAAACTTGAGGGCTTGGAACAAAGCAGCCACTCTCAGCCACATCTGGGTCATTCTCACGGACAAAAGCTCCCTTTGGGTTGCTTGGATGCACAAATATCTTATCAGAAACCAGTCCTTCTGGCAGGTAGCTATTCCTTCCAATCCCTCTTGGATTTGGAGGAAAATTCTCCAAGCTAGGGAATGGTGTCGAGGGGGATTCCGTTCGAAGGTTGGTAATGGCAAGAATACATTCTTATGGTATGACTACTGGATGCCAACAGGCCTCCGTCCCATCGACCTTCTCTCCCAAAGGAATCTCTCATCCTCTATGCTCCCATGGAAAGCCAAGCTGGCTGACATCATTGAAGGGGGAAGATGGTCTTTCCCGCAGGTCCCAATTCTCACGCAAACTATATGGTCAACGGTGAACTTCCAGCCTAATCCCTTGGAGGATGACAAGGTTTTTTGGCATCCGGATAGCAAAGGGAATTTCTCTATTGCGTCTGCCTGGAACTACCTTCGTGACAGAAGACCAGCTTCCATGCTTCATCGTATCCTTTGGCACTCTCATCATATCCCTCGTCACTCTTTCCTGTTGTGGTTAGCAGCTCGGGGTCGTCTCTCAACCATGGATAGATTGTCCTACCTGGAAGGAGATAAAACATGCAGACTCTGCTCTAAGGATCCTGAATCCCACAACCATCTCTTCTTCATGTGCAGTTTCTCTTCTCAGGTTTGGAAGCTTATCCAGGACAAAACTCGAACTCACTGGCCTGCTCTAGCTTGGGATAGCCTTGTTGAATGGACTTCTAAGCGGTTTAAGAATACAAATTCCACTAGCAGCGCCATTGGTGCTCTCCTATTTGCTGCTACAACCTACCATATTTGGCAGGAACGCAATCAGAGGATCTTCCAAAACCATGCTACTCAAGCCAGCATAGTTGCCAATGATATTTTTCGGCAGATTAGAGAACATCTAATGCATTGTAATGGTATTTGTATTACCAACGACATTCGGACGACTTGGACTTTATCGGGGCCTACGGGCTCCCATTAGGCCGATCCAGCTTTTCTCTCTTTGAGATAGGGCCGATGAGGCCTCCTTGTCCCGTCGTTTGGGGTTTGGAGAGGGCTTGCTTGGCCTAGTTTGGTTTTTCAGCCTTTTTTTGGCCCTGCTGGATCTTCGATAGTTTTAGGGGCCTTTTAGGCTCGTTTTTGTTGTTTTCTTTTTCAAGGTGGAGGTTTGTCTCTTCCTTGTTCCCCTCGGCCTTATAAGCCTCTTTGTATATTCTCCCGCCTTTCAATATATATCTTCGTTCAAAAAAAAAAAAAATATTTCTCCTCCTGTTTTTTTCTCCCTTTCCTCCTCTCTGCTCATCGTATTTATAGGCAGCGCAAGAGGTAATCTTTGCTTTCAACGGTGGGCTACCTCCTGCGGCAGGGATGCTTGTCGGCGCGACGAGCGGGTGGCCCTGTCGGCGGTGGTGCGGGCGATGGCCTCGTGCCATGTTGGGGTTGTTGCTTTTGGGAGGTGTAAGTGTAGTTTGGTCCATCAATTTCTAATTGTTCTAATTGCACTCCCAATTGGATTTAAACTTATGATTTTGTGCAATTACACCCCGTCTTCAATACCAGCCTTAACTTTGCATGCCTTTTTTTATTTTGGTCCTTGATTTCTGATTTGTACGATTTAACCCTCAATCGACCAATAGACTCTCTATTTGTTCGTTTGGCCCCCGATTTCGCATAATTGGCTTGGAAAAATTCAAATCGGTTTCCGAAAATTCCAATCTTATCAATTGAACCCGAATTAAGTTTAAGAACTTGATTTTTCATCGATTAAGCCCTTAATAAAATTAATTTGACCAATTTTAAAGTATAATTAAGTCCTTGCACTTAATTAAACCCTTCAATTGGACCCTAAATTAATTCTCAAACATAATTACACTTTTATATTGGCCAACGATTAAATCGAACTGGCCCATAAAATTATAATTATATCTTTCGACTTAATTTTTATGCAGATTTATCCAATAATAAATTACTTTAGCCTTGAATCTGCGCTTTTCTTCATTTCTGGGCATAAAAGAGGTACGATCGAGCTCTCGAAAAAAGTTCAAAATTTTCACCTTGATTTTCCTACTGGCACCGGCCCCTTTTATATTATTTTTGTTATTTTTAGATAAATTTGAAAAATAACCCAAAATTGGGTCCTGACAGTTGTAATCAATGATTGTTGGTTGTTTTAGTTATAGGCGGTAGTTGCAGCCTTGCAGGTAGTTGCAGCCTTGCAGGTAGTTGCCTTTCAATCCCGAATTAGGATGAGGGACTATACGGACGTAGAAGGTGGTTCCTCTCAAATTAACTTTTTCTGTTTTTAGAATCTTGAGGTATTAATATTAAAAAAATAAAAAAAATACTATTGTAATATATATTTTTAAAATAAAAAATAATCATTATAAAAGATCGTTATAACCATGATTTGTCACTTTAAAATAATGAAGTTTCTAAACCATTATAAATAATAATAATAATAATAATAATAATAATAATAATCCATCTTTGCCTCCGATGACAGTTGACTCTGAATATTTTGAGCTTTTGTAATCATCTCTTTTATTCTATCATTAAATTTAAGCCTATATTAAAATCTATTTGAAGCTGGAAATACCCTTATATTAAAATCTTCACTGTTTTAAAAAATATCTTAAATTTAAGCCTTTAGTTTTTTGGGCAAAGACATAATAAATAATCAAAATTAAAATAATTTGGAAAAATAATATAAACAAGAAAAAAAAGCCTTATCATTATCAGAAAGGAAATTTTGAGAGGCAGAGAAAAAAAATGGAAACCTTTAAAAAGCCTTATCATTATCAGAAAGGAAATTTTGAGAGGCAGAGAAGCAACCACACAATTGCCAGTTTTGTAGCTTTGTTCATCACCACCAAAAACATAATATCCTCCCTTCGTCTCCATCCACAAACCATTTCTCTTTCACTTTCCCACTCATTTCTCTCTCTTTCCAAACACAAAGCAAAATCCTATTCAATCCTTCAAATTCCCTATCTTCCCGTCCCATTTTCTCATTGAGGTAAGCACTAATTCTGCCTTTTGTTGTTAATTAAAGATTTCAACTTTAATAGAAATCTTGAAAAAGCTTGTCTAATTTATTCAATTTACCTGATATGGAATTATAAAGGGTGTTTTTTAGGTTTCTTGTTGAGTTTTGTGAATGGGGTCCATGGTGGTTTTTAGTAGGTAGTATGCCATCTTTGGCTTCCCTTGTTAGTTTAGGAAGCTTGAGTGGGTCTACAGCTACTTCTAGTTGTGTTGAGTCTTCTTCGTGTTCCGTTGTGAAGAGAGTTTCTTTATCAAAAAAAGAGTCTTAGGAGACATTGTGTCTTCAGTGTAGAAGGTTGTCAAGTAAATTTTAATTAAAAATCCTTTTCTATAAAGGATTTTAGAACTAATATAAATATGAATGTGTATTTTATTTTACAAAGATTAAGACTATTATTCATATTCAATAAAATGCTAGAGAATTTCCCACACAAGTATTATAAAGATATTATAAAAGATTATTTTTAGTGTTCCTTTACATATAACAATTGAAGTTGTTGCTACCACTTTTTACCCCCATTTTGAAAATATTTTCAAAAAAACAAAAAATAAAAAAATAGAAATATTTAAACAAACAGAATGATTTAAGAGAAAGAAAACAAAACTAAGATAAAAGATTGTCACGGGTAAAATGGTGTGTAAAACATACTCAAAGAGGGAATAAAATTTAAATGAAACCAGAAATATATATATAAAAAAGATATTCATACATATACTCTCCACACCCACATATATAAAAACCCTAAACCATCTAGAGGTGGCCTAGTGGTAAGAGTTTGAAATTAAAGGGTTTTCTCTTCTTATGGTTTTAGGTTCGAGTTCTTAAATCCATATACTACATAGTAAGTGTCATAACTCATTTCAGAGTTATTCTCTAAAAATAATAAAAATAAAATAAAAAAAGGTTGGTGTTGGTAGAAAAATCAGTTTGGAAATTTTAGACGGATTTGAGAGCCCGATCGTATCTTTTTTATGCTAAAAAATGAAAGAAAACACAAATCCAAGGCTACAATAATTTATTATTGGATAAATCTGTATAAAAATTAAGTCAATAAAATAATTATATTTTTTATAGATCAATTTGATTTCATCGTGGCTCTTTCCATGCATTGTAGGCATGTATACCAACTTTGAACCAAAACTATCACCTTTCTCTTGTTCTAGCTGAACCCTTATAAAAACCACAATCTCGACAACCACTGGGGGCCACTGTTCCAGTAGCCTTTTGACATGATTCCTAGACATCCAAAATGACTTGGAAGGTCAATCTATAAACTCAAATAATGTTTTGGAGAAATTATTAAAAATTAAAAATTTTAGAACCAAATGCTTATTATATTTGTATAATATTTGGATTGTTAATCTGTCTTGATTTATGTTTCAATTTCCATATAATTTGGTTATTTGAGTGAATTATGGTTTATTTTTTTAGGTTTGTGATTGCTTCATGGACATTAAATATTAGTGCTTGAGTTATGTTTGGGTTGCTTTGATTTATTTGGATCTAAAAATTTTGGAACCAAATTTTTTAGTATTTTTTGTATAATATTTAGACTTGGATGATTAATTCGGTTTGCTTTATGTTTCAATCTTGATATAATTTGATTATCTGCGTGAATTATAATTTTGTTTTGTGTTTGTGAATACTTAGTGGACATTAAATATGAGTGCTTGGGTTATGTTTGGGCCGTCTTGATTTATTTGGATACATTAGCTACAAAATTATATTCAAAGTATTTATTCATTTGGGATGAAAGATTAAATTCTTGACATATTATGACTCGATAATGAGTTTTTTTCAAGTTAGGAGAACTGATGTAAAACAATTATTTCAATAGTTTATGAGATAGATTGACAAGCTCAAGCTTGTAAAGAAGTACACAAGGAAATCTGAAAACTTATGATATAAAGCCTGAAATCAATGCTTTCCTATATGAGTTATATTTCTAATTAATTATGGATTTTAATTATTTATTTTCTACTTAGCTTAGGACTTTTAATTTAATTAGTATTTTACTATTTAGAAATCCTAATACTAAATTTGGATTTTTTATACATATACAATTCACATATAAAAGTCTATGAAAATTCTTACCAAAATTTCGGTAATCTCCCCAACTCCTGGATGTTCAGAGTTGACAACATATAACTTGTTTACATTTTTAATATTCCACATCTCATAACTTATTCACGACTCAATCATCCTGGATCTCATTCCCACAAACATTATCATCATCACAACTATAATCCTTATAACATACATTAAACAACAATTATCTTTATAGAGAAATAAATGAGATAAACAAGCATATATAGAACATGATTATATGAATTTCAGAGTTAAGTTCAATTATTCAAGTTTAAACATTAATTATACAAATTAAATCATATAAATGTTTTAATGTTATAAAACACAAGGATATTCTACCGAGAATTAAGTAACAAAAAAGGTGAATAGAAGCTAGGATCTATTCTTGTCATGCATATAATGATCCTAAAATAAAATACATATTATTGAAACATGAATATCACAATAAGTATAGTAACATAAAAAATCTAATGATTTAAAAAGGCAACATGTATTCCTATTCTATTTACTTCTATTTTTTGTTTCCATTGGAACCCTTTCTTAGTCAACTACTAAAAAATGTTTCATCTTGCATTTTCAACTCCATTCAAGATTTTTAATTTTTTGTTTGTTCTTTTGTTAAATTTTTGGGTTTTTTTTTATTCTTTTATAGAATTTATTTTCTTAATATTCACACAATAATAATAATAATAATAATAATAATAATAATAATAATAATTTTTTCTTTCCTTTTCTTTTGTTAATATTTTCGAGTTGTTTTACTCAGGTAATTTAATAATTTTTATTATTTTAACAATAATATTAATGATATTTTTAGATGTTAAACTTTTGTTGTTGTTATTATTATAATAGGATGTGTTAATGTGTTTTATTATATCAAATCTTACATATATAAATATTATATTTTATTTTTAAACTAGTAAAATCTATTAATTAATTCAATTTTAATAATTATAAAAATCATTTACTCGATCCGCATCGAGTAATTTAATTAGTGGAGCACTAAAAAGCAAAGGCAAGTTGAAATTAACAATCAATCATAGAGGAGAATAGTACGAATAAAAATGGTACAGTACAAAGGTTATTTTAAATGATATAATAAAATATATATATTGACTATTGGAAAATCCCCCTTCAAATTTTGAACAAGATATTTCAAAATTTCCTTACCAGATCTTGTTTCCTTGCCAATAGGGGGAGTGGGTCTGTGCTCCGTACTCTATTTCCTGTTACATGGCTTTTTTTTAACAAACTAAATCATGTATTGATAGTCGGAGATGGAGTGCTTGATCTGCACTAAACGTTTTAAAATTTATTTTATTTTTTATATGAAAATATTAAAATTATTTAAAAATACAAAAACCAATTAAACTTATAAGAGGAAATTTTTAAAGGTAGTCAGACTTCAATGTCAAATACTGCTAAAGTCAATGGTGACATCTCCGTCATGTAGAGCACACTTAGTTTATTAGTTTGCACTAAGCTGTGAGTTAAGATTATTTTTTTAATGTAAAATAATGTCAAGATATTACTAATATATTTTCTAGTAATTTTTTTTAAAACCATGTAAGAATTGATCTGATACAATATGATTAACCTAACGAGTTTAAGGACAACCTAATCAATTATTAAAAGTATAACTCGACCAAAACACTTATCAAGATGATAGTTTTTAAAAAAATATTGAGACATAAACATATTAGATTAAACCTAGTTAATTACGAAACTTAATTATAAATTAAATATTAAATAATTAAATTATATATAAATAAAAAATCAAATAGAAATGAAAAAAAACGGAGCTAATTCGTCAAACTTGCAACATGTATCATGAAACTAGAATAAACAAATCAAATGTTGAATGATGAAATTGAAAAAAAAAATCAATTAAAACTAGAAAAAAATCTTTGTTAATTCACTAAACTCGCGTCCCCGAATCATGAGACTAGAATAAACAAATCTATTGTTAAAAAATATTAATAAAAAAATGAAATGAAAAAGGTAAAAATAAGAAGAGCAAAAAAACAAAACATCATTTAAGTGATGAATATTCAAAAGTCATTTAAGTGATGAATATTCAAAAGTGTCATTTGAAAATGAATTGAATCGAACTTCTATACATTTTATCCTTCTTTCCTTATTATAGATGTCATTTTTTCCTCTAATTCTTCAAACTTTTTTTTTTTCATTTTCTAGTTGATTTTTTAAACCCTTGACATATAAGTACCCATTGAATTGTAAAGAGATTGTTTGATTTATGTGAAAGCATTTTTATTTTTGCTCTGAAACTCGAAATCTGAAGGTAGCTTAATAGATTTTATTTTAAAGATATTTACTAGATTAATTCTTTTATTTTTATTTTATTTTTATTGAAATCAACCTGGCTGGACCAACCGAATCTCCAAGTCACTCTGAGTCCCGAAATAACCCCTTTTATCGAGCAGGGTTTTAAAACAATGCCAATAGCGAAGTAAAAATCTTGAAGTTAATTTCAATTCACCATTTGACACCTATCCATTTTCTCTCCTTTGTTTTTGATTGTTTCATTTCCCCCCTTAGATTATCCAAAATAAGAGAAAAATAGTCACTTTTTCCTCTCAAATCATGGACTAAAAATAACAAAAATAAAACTTTGTACCAAAATCAAATTGGAAAAATATTAAGGTACCAACAATGTAAAAGTTTTTTATTTTTTATTTTGATCACATGAATTCACATTTCCTTGGAATCTCATAAAAAATAGAACAAATGAAATAAATCTCCAATGTTTTTACACACCGTGCATGTTCCTGCTAACCTTTTTATTTTATTTCTTATCAAAATCAAACAATCTCTTTCCAATTCAATAGCTACTTATCACCTCTTTTCACATTTTTTTGGCCCTCTTGCTCAAATCCTTGACCCTGGAGGCTTTAGTAATCATTGATTGCCTAATTTTCATCCGGTTTTATTTTAAATCAAGTTAAGAAATGATTCGATTAAATCTAATCGATCTAACAATTAACTCGTGATTTAGTGTTTATTTGAGAGTGTGACTGAGGTTGTTTTTTAAAATATTTTTCGTTCAGAAACGCATTAAAATAATATTTATTTTTTATTTTTTTAAAATTATTTTTGACATTAGCACATGAAAGTGGTCTAAAAAATACTAAAATTTTTAATTTAAAAATAAAATAAAATAAAAAACTCAAATATTTTCAAAAGCGCTTTCCAAATACATTGACAAACACCCTTTAGTTAAAAATCTAACGAGAATTAGTTCGTTTTTTTTAAATAATATAATATTATTGATGTTTTTTTTATAATATATTTTAAAACCTTGTGTTTGTATGAAATTCGTAAATTAAACCTCACGTAAATAATTTAACGAACGTGATCCTATATTTATTACATCTAAGCAATTCGATCCAATCGCTTTTAATTGTTAACAAACAGAAAATATTAGCCTCATGTTACATAATTGTGTTTAGAATATCATGTCCTAATTAAACAAAAAAAACTATTTTTAAAAACCATAATACAATCATTTTAAAAAATTAAACAAAATATTTTAAAAAAATCTCATCCCACATTAGTCTTATTCATTTTAAAAAATGACAATGATTATTTTTTTAATTAGGGCAAGGCATTTTAGCCAAGATTGTATGCCATGTGCCTAATGTTTTCCACATCGGTTTTGTTTTTCGTTAGGAATTAAAGTCCATTGGATCGAATTGTTGAAATTTCATGAATACAGGGTTAAATTTGTCAAATCTTTTATGCATGATTTAATTAGTTAATTTCATACAAACTCAATGTTTCGAAAGGGGGGTTCATTAATATATATAATGTTTATGTACCTTACAATATGTAGATAATTACTCAATATTTTTTATTCCTTTTCCTCACCATGCTATTTCATACATTTATACGGTCTTTTGCTTTTTTTTTAAAAAAAAACTTTTTTTATTTGAAGTTGTTTTTACTCTTTTGATTCTCCACTCCATAACAATATTAATTGTCTTCGATTTCCAATAAAATTAAAAATTATTATAAAGTTAAATTTTATTCAATAAATTTATATCCAATATGAAGTCGTTGCAATTGAATCCAAGCAAATAAACTCTTAGAATTGAATAAAGATATCAAAGGAATAAAAAATTTAAAGAACTAAGAAATGAAAGATTTTAATAATCTTTATTTTATTAACAACATTAAGACAATTTAAAATAAATAAGAAATTCATTTAAAGATATTATAATCTTGAAAAAAAAAAAGAACACCCCAGGTAACTTTTGTAAATGGCATTGATAGATATATAGATGAGGGGACAAGGAATTAATTGCTCATTGGTCCGTACACTTATACCTTCCTTGCCTTGTTGCTTTTGAAGTTGGATTCCATACAGCTAAAGGCCTCCTCGTGTTGTTCCTCGCTGCTCAATCAGTACCAGTGCTTTTCACGCATATTTTCACAAACTAAGGTAATGAAATTCCTGTTCTCATCCTTTCAATGCCTATTTTACTTGTAACGACTCACTCTCACCGTCGAAATTCTTATTTCTCTGATTTTTCAGACTCGTGGAAAATGGCTATCGAAAGTGTTGCTGTGGAATCCGTTGTATCTAAGATAACAGAACTATTGGCGGAACCAGTAATAAAGCAGTTCCGTTACATGTTCTGTTTCAACAATTTTGTTAAAAAGTTCAGTGAACAATGGAGGAGCCTGGATTTGGCACTTCATCGTGTGCAACATGATGTCGACGTTGCTATAAGGAATGCTGAAGAAATTTATAATGATGTCAACAAATGGCTGGAAGATGCAAAAAAGGCTTTGGCAGTTTATGGTCTGCAAGATGCTGTCGACGAAGAGGTATTTGTTGAGCAAACCGAGGGGTTTGTGGTTTAGAAGGCAGGGCACAAAGTCTATAAGCTGAAGAAGGCACTATATGGCCTTAAACAAGCTCCTAGGGCTTGGTATAGTGAGATTGATACATATCTCACTATGTGCAAGTTCAAAAGAAGTGCAAGTGAAGTTACATTGTATACAAGGTCTGACAGTGAAGGAAATCAGATCATTGTATCCATTTATGTAGATGATATAGTGTATACAGGCAGCAGTGAGAGCATGATGAACGAATTCAAAAGGGAAATGATGCAGAGGTATTAGATGACTGACCTTGGTCTTCTCCATCATTTTCTAGGAATGGGAGTGTTGTAGTCTGATCAATGCATCTTCATTCACTAAAGCAAATATGCAAGGACCTTACTGGAGAAGTTTGGGCTTGCTGATTGCAAACCAGTTTCAACTCCACTGGTTATGGGTGAGAAACTGAGGAAGGAGGATGGAAGTGAGCTGGCAGATGAAAGCATCTATAGAAGAATAGTGGGAAGCCTGCTGTATTTGACAGCAACAAGGCCTGACCTCATGTATGCTGCCAACTTGTTATCTCGGTTTATGAATAAACCCATAAAGAAACACATGGAAGTTGCAAGAAGAGTCCTTAGATACGTTCCAGGAACTCTTGACTATGGGATAAAGGGATAGAGTATGCCAAACATAAGTCAGCAACTCTTGTGGGGTTTTGTGATGCAGATTGGGGAGGAAGTGAAGATGACAGTAGGAGCACTTCGGGTTATGCATTTGGCTTTGGAAGTGGAGTATTTTCGTGGGCTTCAGTGAAGCAAAGCACGGTAGCATTGTCAACAGCAGAAGCTGAGTATGTCTCAGCTTTCGAGGCAACTACACAAGCAATATGGCTAAGGGCTGTGCTTGATGATCTAGGAGAAGTGCAGACAAAGGCAACACTCTTATACTATGATAATATGTCAGCAATTGCTATGGCAAAGAATCCAGTGTTTCACCAGAAAACAAGACACACCAACATAAGAATTCATTTCATAAGAGAGGCAGTTCAAGAAGGTGTGATTGATATGAAGTTCTGCAGCAGTGAAGAACAATTGGCTGACATATTCACTAAGGGACTGCCTAAAGACAGATTCAACTAACTCAGATCAAGGCTTGGTGTTAAACCTGTAAGCAGCTTAGGAGGGGATGTTTGTGGATAAGCTACTTACAGGAGCTACATGATGATGAAGTTCAACTAGTCTACATGGACTACAAGTATAATGAAAAAGGAAGTAGCAGTAGAAGACTTGCTGCTACAACTATCAATTAACTGAATCAATTGTAACACATTCTATTTGTAACTAACTCAAAGAAGAGAAGATGTAATTGACTTCTCTAGACAGTTAGGAAGTTGTTACAAGTAGTTTAACACATGTGTAAAGCATGTTCTGCTCATGCTATATAAATAAGCATTTTGTCAAACAGAAGTAACGCAATCATAATACATACAACTTACCTTCTTCTGGAAAAATTCTCTCCTCTCTTCTCTTTGAACATAATCAAGCTCACCTGCAAAATCACAAACAAATTCACCAAAAGTTAACATGGTTTTGGTTGACACCTAAACCGATCCGAAAATATCTCTATGATCAAAATATAAATTGCTTTTAAATACGTGTAGTTTTTACTCTCTCTCTCTCTCTCTCTCTCTTATCAAATGATATGAAAGGTTTAATTAAATGAGCGTTGGTATGCGTCGGTTTCATGGATTCTTATCATGTTTCCCTTCCAATCCATCCGTTGGAGAGGCTCGAACCATATATTTTGGAGAGACGTCTGGTAGAGGAACAAAATCGTAGACAAATCCTTGTTTTTTACTGGGAATATTCATTTCACCAGGAATCGATCCACTCAGTAGATGCATTATTATATATAGGCTGAATTGAATATTCATTAATGAAGATTAATGTCATTTGTTCTATTCGTTCCAACTTTCAGTTTTAAATGAATTATTCAATGTCTTGGTTTAAAAAACAGAGTTGTTGGATTTTATATTATAAAACAGGTGTGACGTTTGTTATGAGGTTTAAAAAAACTTAGTTTTAAGAATGTTTTGTGTGTTTTAATTTACTGGAGTTGCTGGTTCATTCACGTTGTTTCAAAATGCATCAGGTCTTAAATCACAAATAATTGGTGCTTTCATAGCTGTCCTTGTCGGCCGCACTCACCATTTTAATATATATATATATTTCTTCAACTTTGGTTGTGGTATTTTGATCCCTAATACATAAGAGCAAGTGACCTTCGTATGGAAATACAGACATTTATTCTACTTGCAATTATATTATTCAAACTTTTTGTCATTAATTCTCACCAAAATTTCCGTCCATTTATAGTAGCATTTAAACTGAAAAATGAAGTAGCTGGTGTGTGTGAATGCTCTTGAAAACAAAATTAATTGACCGATCGGCATTGCTGAAAAGATAAAGCATATCTGTTGTTGATGTTAATTTCTGATGAAGATTATCCACCGTAATTCAAGCTGTGAAGATGAATTGATGAAGAAGGACTCAATCACTTGTACGTGATAGAATAGGACTCAAACTCTTGTATCTCCGACTTTCTAGCTACGTGATTGTATAAATATATGCTCTTCGATTGTAAACAATTTAATACACAAGAAACACAGATTTCTGTCAACATTGCTTCCCAGTTTTTATTTACTCTGTTTTCATGGTATCAGAGCGTATAAAATCCCAAACACATTAAAACCAAGCTTCCACAAAAACCAAACCCAATGGAGAATGATATTGATTCAAACAGTATTAATCAACAGACTACCCCTCAGAAAGTATCTTCTTTAAACTTAGATTCTTCTGATTCTTTTTTTATCCATACATCAGATCACCCAAGCATGACACTTGTTCCAAAGGTTCTTGATGGAACCAATTACGTTCCATGCTAATAAGCCTCGGTGCCAAAAACAAATTGGGATTCATCAATGGAACCATACTTATACCAGGTGTTGTTGATCCTAAATACATGTTATGGCAACGTTGCAATGATATGGTCCTGTCTTGGATTCTTAATTCCTTAAACCAAGAGATTGCCAACAGCGTTCTCTATGTTGAAACTCCATCTGAAATCTGGGTAGATCTACAAGAACGTTTTTCACAAGGTAATTTCTCTCATCATTATCAAACTCAACATTCCATTGTAGAATTGCAGCAAAATCAGAATTCCATCTTCACTTACTACACCAAGATGAAGACATTATGGGATGAACTGAAGATGAGCAGTCCAGTCATTCAATGCACATGTGGTGGAATGAAACAACTGTCAAATACTGAAGAAAAAGGGAGACTTAGTCAGTTTCTTATGGGATTAAATGAAAGTTATTCAGCCATCAGAGGACAGATCATGCTCATGCAACCTTTACCAACTGTTAAGAAAGCATACTCTCTTTTATGTGAAGAAGAAAAACAAAGAGGACTGGTTGAACATAAAGGTAATGAACAAGTTCATATCATGAATGTAAAAAGATCAGGTTCTACTCCACAACGGCAAGACCTCTCTTGAAATTGGATGGCTGGCACATCAACCATGCAAGGAACAAAGAAACGACTTCACTGCACCTACTGTGATGGAACTACACATACAGTAGACAGATGTTTCTATATAATTAGCTTCCCCACTGGACATGCTCTTCACGGCAAGAATGTGCAGCCTCGTAATAGAGCTCACAAAGTTTCTGCAAATCAAACTGGGGTTGAATCTCCTCATACCAAATCTGTGCAAACTCCTGATCAATCTTCCCAATTCACTCCTGAAGAACTTGCACAAATCAAAGCCTTCTTCCAAGCTGGAAAAACAGCCATATCTGCAAATTATACAGGTAATCACACTCCCTTTTGCTCATCGTCCATGACACAAAAATCTGAGGATTCACAATGGATAATTGATAGTGGTGCCACCAATCATATAGCAACTTCAGTCGATGATGAAGACACTGTCCCTGTGTCCTCCCAAGTCACCTTGCCAAATGGTTCCCACGCCAAAATTACAAGTTCTGGCTCTGCACACATAACTGAAAACCTACATATCCATGATGTTCTTTGTGCACCCTCATTTCATGTGAATCTACTTTCAGTTAGTCAACTCACAGCTGCTCTTCATTGCTTGGTTCATTTTTTTCCCACTTTCTGTATATTGCAAGACCTAGCTACGAAGAGGATGATAGGCCTAGGGAAGCAGATTAAGGGACTGTATTATCTCATGCCACAATCAGAATCACATCCATCTTCACCAATCGCATATCATGTTCTCTTTCCATCAGCAATCGTGTGGCACAACAGATTAGGACACCCTTCCAAACTGCCCTCTAAGTGTCTGTCCAAAGTAATTCCATCTTTTGTTTATGATTCACAACATCTCTGTGAAGTTTGTCCTTTGGCAAAACAAACTAGACTATCCTTTCCAATAAGTTCCATTCAAAGCATTAATTATTTTGAACTTATACACAGTGATATTTGGGGTCCTCAAAAGATTGCAACACATTCTGGTGCACATTATTTCTTAACCATTGTGGATGACTACACTCGTTATACCTGGATTTTTCTTATGAAATTCAAATCCGAAACACAAGGGTTGCTTAAATTATTTATCACCTATGTGCACACACAATTTAACTGCCAAGTTAAAAGTTTACGAAGTGACAATGGGCTGGAATTTATCTCTTTAAAACCATTTCTTTCCACCCATGGTATTTTACTTCAAAATTCTTGCCCTTACACACCACAGCAAAATGGTGTAGTTGAACGCAAACATAGACACCTTCTTAATGTCGGCCTTGCCTTAAGATTCCAAGCCAATTTACCATTACAATTCTGGGGAGAAAGCTTGCTCACTGCCACCTACCTCATAAATCGACTTCCCACCCCAGTTTTGAATCGTAAGTCCCCATATGAACTTCTATATGGAAAACCTCCCACATATGCTCATCTCCGTGTCTTTGGATGTCTCTACTATGCCACCAACTTACAACCCTTGAACAAATTTTCCCCACGAGCTCGTCGAGGTATGTTTATTGGATATCCACCCAATCAAAAGGCATATAATGTTTATGATCTTGCTACTGGACAAATATTTGCTAGTCGAGATGTGATTTTTCATGAAAATTCATTCCCTTACTTGAAACATACTCCAGCCAATTCCAGTCCATCACCATCTCTATCTAACTCACTTCCTGAGCCTCATGACAACATAATTCCTCTGCAGTCACTTGTTCCCTCTTCACCAACCAAAATCATTCCCTCTGATTCTACCACACTCCAGCCAATACCTTCACCATCTTCTCCAGATACTCCCTCACCACACAATTCCATGTCATCTCCTGACTCTACACACTCAAACACCCCTATTCCTGTTCTTCGTCGCAGTGAAAGGCCACGACAGCCATCTGTTCTGCTTTGTGATTTTCATTATGGTCAGGTTGGTATGCTCCCACACTCTGCTTCCTCATTCAAGTCATCCTCTTCAAGGTCAGGTACTCATTATCCATTATCAAGCTTTATTTCATATCAGTCCTTATCTCCTTCTCATCAGATATTTGTCAACAATATTACTAGTAATCTTGAACCAACAACATATGAGCAGGCACTCAGTGATCCTAAGTGGTGTGAAGCAATGAAAACTGAGCTCAGTGCTCTTGAAAATCAGAAAACCTGGACTTTGGTTGAATTACCACCACACTGTCGTCCCATAGGCAGCAAATGGGTGTTCAGAATCAAGTACGTCTCGTAGCCAAGGGATTCAATCAACAAGAATGCTTAGACTATCATGAAACTTTTGCTCCTGTTGCAAAATTAACTACAGTTCGTTGCCTTCTTGCATTGGCAGCAGTCCGAAATTGGCCTCTATTTCAGATGGACGTCAATAATGCCTTCCTTCATGGTGATTTACATGAGGAGGTTTATATGAACCCACCACCTGGACTTTGCCGACAAAGGGAGAAGGTAGTATGTCGGCTTCATAAGTCCTTGTATGGACTCAAGCAAGCACCCAAAAATTGGTTTGCTAAGTTTTCAGAAGCCATTAAAAAGGTTGGGTTCTCCCAATCACACCTAGATCACTCTCTCTTTGTGCAACAACAAGGTTCCACTCTCACCATTGTCTTAATATACGTCGATGACATAATCATCACTGGGAACGATGATAAGAATATTCAAGATATCAAGTTGTTTCTTCAACAACAGTTTCATATAAAGGACCTTGGAAAACTGAAGTATTTTCTCGGACTGGAGGTGGCAAGATCAAAGGCTGGCATAGTCATCTCACAACGAAAATATACACTGGACATACTTGATGATGTTGGCTTCCTTGGAGCCAAACCAATTGACTTTCCCATGGAACAAATTCTGAAGCTCACCAATGATCAAGGAGAAATGTTGAATGATGCCTCACACTACAGGAGATTGGTAGGGCGATTAATCTATCTCACAATTACTAGACCAGACATCATGTATTCAGTCAATATTTTGAGCCAATTTATGCATGCACCCAGAAAACCTCATTGGGATGCTGCTCTTCGGGTAGTGAGATACCTAAAGAACAATCCAGGAAACGGGCTATTATTCTCTTCCAGCAGCTCTCTACAATTAAGAGCTTATTGTGATGCTAATTGGGGAAATTGTCCTATGACTAGAAGGTCCACATCGGGTTACTGTGTATTTCTTGGAGATTCTCTCATTTCGTGGAAGACAAGAAAACAAAAGACAGTCTCCAGGTCATCTGCTGAAGCAGAGTATAGGTCCATGGCTGCTGCGACATGTGAACTCACCTGGCTTAGATGCCTATTTCATGATCTACAGGTACACTTAAAACCAATCACTTTGTTTTGTGACAACCAAGCAACTCTTCATATCGCTGCAAATTCGTATATCATGAACGTACAAAGCATATCGAAATCGATTGCCATCTTGTGAGAGAAAAGATTCAAGCTGGCCAAATAGTTACAAAATTTGTCCCGTCTCATCTTCAACTAGCAGATATATTCACTAAGGCTTTAGGGGGAAACAATTTTAAGAGATTAACAAACAAGTTGAACATTCTCAACATCCATGTTCCAACTTGAAGGGGAGTGTTGAAAAGATAAAGCATATCTATTGTTGATGTTAATTGCTGATGAAGATTATCCACCGTAATTCAAGCTGTGAAGATGAATTGATGAAGAAGGACTCAATCACTTGTACGTGATAGAGTAGGACTCAAACTCTTGTATCTCCGACTTTCTAGCTACGTGATTGTATATATATATGCTCTTCGATTGTAAACAATTTAATACACAAGAAACACAGATTTCTATCAACATTGCTTCCCAGTTTTTATTTACTCTGATTTCAGGCATACCATTATGATCTGTAGACGCAATGATCCACCGATAAAGAAAAAAGACAACAAAATAACAAGAAGCATGGGAGGAAGAACATGCAATTCTAGCACCGGCACGTGGGTGAATGGTCAAAGTACAAATATATAAAACTTGAAAGTTACGAGACACGTGACGGCGCTCCGCTGCGTTAATTTCTTTTTATCATTGTGTTGAACTTGGTTCAAATCTGTGCTAGCATTGCATGTTAGGGAAATTAATCATGTTGGAACAAGGAAGATGGGGAAATTAAGAAGAAGAAAAGCCATAAAGTTTAACAGCTAACAATCATTTGGGAAATTAATCCAATTCCTAAGCAGTGGTATGTATAGATAGAAAGGTCTTAAAATGCAGAGCCATTAAAACAATGAAAATGCAAAATCAAAACTTGACCAAGGCTAGACTTTTTTTTCTCTCGCCAAAAATGGAGAGAAAGCAGGAGCTGTCCACGAAGCTTTAAACAATCTCCATGGAAAGAAAAACAGCCAAAAAAGGATCTTATTAAGAAATGCCAAAAATCCCAGCAGCCCTTGGGACAAAGCTTATCAGCATAAATACCTGCAAGCAACAAACAGAAGGGAAGAGGAAAGAAAATAACAGAAAAAGATAGAGACGATGAAGGGGAGGATACAAAAAGGAAACAGAGAACATAACACATAAATATAGATATTGGAAACAAGTAAACTGTGAGCTCATCGTCGGCACCGCCACCAACTACTTCTCCTTCTCCTCCGCCGACAATGACAACTAGCATTTCAAGCTTTCCTCTCTTCATTATCGACAGCACCACCAGCCTTCCTCCTCTCCTCGTAGGCAGCACCACCAGCAGCTCCTTCCTCCATTCCTCGTTTGCCGCACCACCAATAGCTTTTCCTTCTCCTTGTTGGAAATCTTTGATCTAAACAGTAAGTGTTCTAAACATGTACTATTTAGATTGAAATCTGGAAATCTGGAATTTGAAGAACAAAGAATAAAAATCGGCAGAATTCTGAAGAACACTGAAAACTTAAACTTGAATCAAATCACATGCTTTTATTGAATTCAAATTGCCTTTATATAGGCTTACAATGATAATGAACTAAAGCCATAAAACTCTCATAATTTGAGAGATTATAGGATAAGGATAGGATTTATGATAAATCCTATTAGAGATAATCATAAAAACTATTTAGAACTCTATAGCTAATAAAGAGCTAATCTCTTTC
Organism: Salix koriyanagi; assembly: GCA_029228605.1. Classification (NCBI taxonomy): domain Eukaryota; kingdom Viridiplantae; phylum Streptophyta; class Magnoliopsida; order Malpighiales; family Salicaceae; genus Salix; species Salix koriyanagi. Next base: position 7,952,136 of record CM055342.1, read on the forward strand.
GAATCCTACAGCTAAAACAAAGCTAATCTCATTAGAATTCTAACACTCCTCCTTGAGATTTGTTTTGGGCAATCCCAACTTCATCTTCAGGAATTCCAGTCTTGCTACTGGAAGTGCCTTGGTTTTCAAATCATGATGGACTAGACTTTTATCAACCCTATTTTGGCCTAAATCACCATCAGGATTTCCTTCAAATGTTGCTCCTCTTGTCTTCTGAACATGGAGCAATTTCTTGACAGTTTCAGCAGCATCCTCAGCTTTTTCAAAGTTCACAAATTTAAAACATTTTGATTTATCATCAGCATCCCTCATCATCACAGCACTAGTAATTGCTCCATGTTCAGTAAAAACATCTTTCAAGCCCTCATCTGTTGTGGATTCAACCGAATTTTTCACATAAACATTGCTGAATTTCATGCTATACAGAGCACCATCTCTGTTCTTCCCATTTTTATCACATATTTGCAGCTTTTCACAAAACTGATCACCATCATTAATCATATCACTATTATGCATAACCTTTAATGAATTAAGGTTAACAGAATTATGCCATAATACACTCTCATCAGTCATGACACTAATAGCATCCCCTTCAATCGCATCCAGCTTTAAGTAAAAACTATTACCATTCATTTCAATTCCTGCTAATTTTGTTCCATGTCTGTTAGAAATGAGACAAGTCTTTCCTTTGAAAGAGACTTCATATCCATTCTTCAACATTTGTGCAACACTAAGTAAGTTTTGGTCTAGTTTTGGAATGTAAAGAACATTGTGAACAAACTTAGTACCTCTTTTAGTGTTGATAGCAATTGTCCCTTTCCCTTTAGCCTGCACAACATCACCATTTCCCAATTTGATTCTCGATTGAACAGATTCATCAAGGGAAGACAAAATTGCCAAATGCTTGGTCATGTGGCTTGTGCAGCCACTGTCAATCAGCCAAACCTTTGCTCCATGTGTGTTGATATCCTGTGATGCCATAAACAAGTGTTCATCCTCCTCCTTCTCTTCTTCGGTCACATTTACTTGCTGTTGAATAGGCTGATGAGATTGTTTATTCTTAGCTTTGCAAAACTTCTCACTATGACCAAGATTATTGCAAAAAGAACATTTGAAGGAAGGTTTGTTTTTGTACCAACAATCCTTCTCAGCATGGTTGGTTCTTCTGCAATGAGAGCAAGGTAAGTAAATTTGTTTACCTGTGATCATTTCAGTTTTCCATTGAATGGATTTTAAATTGTTCTTTCTCTGCATATTTCCAGAATTTCTTCCCATAGTGCTGGCTTGGAAGGCCCCCTCCATGACCTCTTCATCTCTCATTAGCACCCTTTGTTCTTGAACAAGCAATTTGCTTGTCAATTCTGCAATTGAGAGAGTGTTTAAGTCACAAGACTCTTCAATTGCAGAAATTTTAGCTTCAAATTTATGTGGCAAAGAAACCATCATTTTCTCTACCACCTTTTGATCTTCAATCACCTTTCCAAGCAACCTCATTCGATTCACAACATCCATTAATCTGCCAGAATAATCCTTGACAGATTCAACATCTTTCATCTTCATCAGTTCAAACTCCCTTTTCAATGCAAGGATTCGAACTGATTTGACTCTGCTACTCCCTTCAAATTCTCCTTGAAGCTTATCCCATACAAGCTTTGGTGTTTCCAAGTCCATAATCTTGGTGAAGACATGATCTGCAAGTCCCGAGTGTAGGCAGGTAATGGCTTTGTCCTTCTTCAGTTTTTCTTCTTCATGTGCTCTTATTTGAGCAAGTGTGGGATTTGTTGGCAAGGCTGGTGGATCAGAATTGGACACTACTATATTCCACAGCCCTTGAGACTTTAAATATAACTTCATTTTGACAGCCCATATATGTTAGTTTTCTCCAGAAAAAACTGGAATTGCAGCAGAATTGTTACTAGAGGTAGACATGCTTTTTGATAAGCAATCTCACTTTGTGTTTAGTACTCACCCTCTCTGTGTTTCACTCGAAAAAATACCCCACAGTCCCGTAAGAATAAAGCTCTGATACCACTGTTGGAAATCTTTGATCTAAACAGTAAGTGTTCTAAACATGTACTGTATAGATTGAAATCTGGAAATCTGGAATTTGAAGAACAAAGAATAAAAATCGGCAGAATTATGAAGAACACTAAAAACTTAAACTTGAATCAAATCACATGCTTTTATTGAATTCAAATTGCCTTTATATAGGCTTACAATGATAATGAACAAAAGCCATAAAACTCTCACAATTTGAGAGATTATAGGATAAGGATAGGATTTATGATAAATCCTATTAGAGATAATCATAAAAACTATTTAGAACTCTATAGCTAATAAAGAGCTAATCTCTTTAGAATCCTATAGCTAAAACAAAGCTAATCTCATTAAAATTCTAACACTCCTCTGGCAACAACGGCAACGACAGCAGTTCCAGCTTTCCTCTCTTCATTGTCGACAACAATTTCAGTTCTTTTCTTCCCCAACATCATCAGCTTCAACAACTTCTTTTCCACTCGATAGCCGATAGAAGCAGCGTGAACCTTATTTCTTCTCTCCATTGCAGCAGACTTCCTCTTTTTTCTGCCACCGCCACCGCCCAACATTCTCACCACCTCCTCCACTTGCTTGATGTCCTCTGGACGACGACAGCAACATGTCAGCCATCCCCTGTCATCCTCCAGTCACTGCCTACTATTCATATGCATGTGAACAGTAGGCAGTGGTTGGGCTGAATGCAGTATCGAGCCTAGCCACTGAAAATGATGGGCCATTTCGGCCCATCTGGGTTGGGCAGCCCAACTCCAAAATAATGGGTTGTTTTTTCCCATTTGGTTGACTTGTCCAACCCCAAAAAAAATATGCATAAAAAATACAAAAAAATATTTTGTTTTGGTGCATACGGCCGAATTCTAAAAATTTCCTAAGAATATTTTTCATAAAAACAAAAATCGCATTTTTTTTATGTTTTAAAATGAAAAAAAATAGGATATTGTAACCAGTTTATGTTTTTCTGTTAGAGTTCGACCAAAATATCAACAATCATTTTATTTATTTATTTTTGTAAATTTTAAGTATTGGGGTGGAAAATTATATTGTAAAATACACCCATGGATATTGAAAATATAATAAATGCAGTGTTACAATTCGGACCTTAGAATGATTAGGTTTCAATCCAATGAGATAGAGACTCTCTCACGAAGAGAGATCTACTTCGAGACATAGAAAAGACCAATAAATAAAAATCTGACCTAGAAAAACAATCAGACAACAATGCAGTTTACCTTACATAGGGTGCACTAGGGGTGATGCAATTATAATTTAGATAAATTTTTAGTTTTAAGGTGTCGAGCACCTATTCAGATGTAAGAGGATGTGAGATGGTTTTTTGTTTCTTTGTAGGTCTTGCGACTTCTTCAGTACCAAAAGAAAAAAATACATCATTTTTCATTCATCCACCATTAAGATCAATTTTATTTTCCATACAGATTTCAAATTCTCGATTCAATTGTATTGAAAATTCCAAATTCTTAACATGTATAATATTTTTTAAATAACTCATAAGTTTTTCATTCCTTTCACATCTAATCAACACAACTCTACACCATTTTACATACCACTTAAATTAACCAAATCCACCTCTTTTTCATTAGGTTGGCTAAATTTCTTGTCTATGATGAGGGTAAAATTTTTCTTTTTTATTCTTCACAGTTAATCTATTATTCAGCTTTTGGATACTTCAATTGAATATGTTTAAACATAACTTTCTAATCAACGGGGTCAAAAGTAAAATCCTTTCATTCTGAACAAGCATTGGTCGAAACTCTACGGTAAGAAAAATGAGGATTCTCTCTTTTCTTTTGTAAAGTTCATATCTTATCTACCTATTAACATTCATACTAATTTAATTCTACACAACTCATAATATTATACCATCAATCTCCAATACCGTAATTTCTCTTCCTTGGTCAAAACATGAGGGAGTATATATACATATATGTATGTGAATATATATATATATATATATATATATATATATATATATATATATCAAGGAAAAAGAAGAAGAAATAATTTGTGATAGAATTTTCCTTGATGGAGAAGTCTTCAATATTCCTGCTATTACATACTTTCACTCCTTGATGATTACATGTAAGAAACAAATATCAGTAATTTCTACTCCAAAATCATCCCCAGCCTGTTGAAACAGTATGTGACAGCTTCCTTTTATTTTCTTTTTACTAGGAATGGGACATGATCAAAACTAGACATATCAATCACACCAGGACTTGATCAGCCTAGATCCACCATGTTTTTCCGAATAGAGATTCCACAACTGATAGCCCACAAGAACTAGAAATACATAAGCTATCCAAAAAAAGGACTTTAATTCAGAGCATCTTTAATCCTTGGACAAAGCCTTAACAATTTTTTCTAGGTATAATAGCTTTTTGTTATGCATTTTCAATCATCCAGTTTTAAGTAACTGTTCATCCTTTACTCTTGTCATGAATGAAATCTGTCAAAGATCCTAGAGATGGAGATGGAAATGCGGCTGAATCAATGAGGAATGATTTTAAGTACTTGGCAAATTCCTTGGCCTTTTCTAAATTAACTGCATGTCCTGCATTCTTAATGATCACTAATTGAGAACTTTCTCCCACATGCCTGTAAAAGAGCAGTTGAAGAATTTAAACTGTGAGGAAATAGTTGATTACAGGAAAAAATAATTGAATTTTTCAAAAATTCAAATGCCAAAATCAACAGAGAGTTTTGTTTTAACCTGTTCAATCTCTGCCCCAATTCCAAAGGGAAAATTTGATCCTTCTCTCCCCATATTATTAATGTTGGTTGCTTTGCAGGAAAAAGAAAAGGAAAAGAAACTGTTTTAAGGATTCATTAACAAATCCTTCAGCACCAATGCCTCCTATGTTGTCAAGTGTCAGAGGCTATAAATTGGCACAAAATCAAGGATTTGAACTGGATAGGTCAAGAATGGTACGGAACCTGTGTGATCTTTGGTAGAACATGTACAGAAAGATTTCGACCATGAAGTATGGCCTGGATCAATTCTCTCTTCTCCTTGACATAATCTGTACACATAACCCTGTCCCTAGCGTAAACATTACTGCATCGTCAACTCGAAAGATTATTGGGCCTAACCTACGAAAAAAATTCCACTAAATTTAATAATGCACGGATGGTTAGAATGACTTGCATCAATAAAATCTCTCGAGAAAGAAAGACGGTATGCCCGTAGGGCAGTGTTTGACAAATGAAAACCGCATCAACTCCCCTCAATTTCTCGCTGTCCCGTGGCAACAAAATGTTGGTCGCTTCATCCAAATTTGGAACAACAAACAAACCATTTTCCATATCCTTTTCTTCCAAGCAAACCCCCAAGACATACAAGAGCACAACTTTCTCGATATTCTCTTGAAACTGTGAAGCCATACTATAACCCACAAATCCTCCATAATCGAACCCAACAAGGTTCATTCTATGCACCCCATGAGCCTCCATTAGCCTCATAACGCATTGAGCCCGAAAAGACTCCCTGGTTCTTTCAGGGCCTCGGATGTGTAGGACTCACCGAAGAAAAGCAGGTCCGGAACATAGACATTGAAACATGATGTGAAGATATGGAGATGCTGACCGTATTGCCACATTGCATTGGCTCCAAAGCCATGGAGAAGCAGAAGATTGGGTTTCGATGATTTGATGATTTTCGGTACCCAACAATGGTGCCATCTCCAAGATTAGCTGACTGGGCACGTAGACCGGCCTTGGCGAATGAGTAGCGGTAGTGTTGAAAATCATGGATATCAAGACTGCAGCAGATTGAAGATTAGAGCATTGAGTCCTAGTTTGTTTCTAGTATTAATGTTTAGATTAGTATTGAATTAGCTGTAGGGTATTTGTTTCAATTAAGATCATGTTGATCATGTTTTCTAGCTTAGGTGCAATTTGAATTCTAGGACTTATCTAGTACAAGAAGAAGTTGTAACCAACTATAACTCTTGTAATTTTTTTTTGCTATAAATAAAGAAAAGGGATGGTAGTAACCTTACCTCGATTCTGCTCCTTGTTATCAAAATTCTGATTCTTGTGTGTTCTTCAAAATATGGGCAGTGTTCTTGTTTGTTCTTCATTTCTGGGCAATTCCAGAATTTGATCTGCACAGTGACAGGTTTTGGCTCATAAAACTGTTTTTTGTTGACTTTCATTGACTTTGTTGATTTTGATTTCTATAATTGGTATCAGAGTAGCTTGTTCTTTGTGGGGATTATGTGAAACACGAGTGTTAATTTGTGAGGTCAAAAGGGAAATCAAAGCTACACAGCTTTGAAGGGTTCTTGAAAAAAAAACAAGGTTTCTGGGCATTTTTTCGTGCATCTGTGTGTGCTGTGTTGCAATGGAATCAGGGGGAAATTTTCCAGCCAAAACACCCACATTCACAGGAGTGAATTATGGTGTGTGGGCTGTAAAAATGGAGACTTACCTGAAGGCTTTTGATTTGTGGGAATATGTGGATAAGGACAAGGTTCCTACTCCCTTAAACAATAACCCAACCATGGCTCAAATTAAGTTTTTCAATGAAGAAAGAGCCAAGGGATTCAAAGCACTTACTAGCATGCATAATGCAGTAAGTGAGGAGATTCTTACAAGGATTATGGCTTGTAAAACAGCCAAAGAAGCTTGGAATAAGCTAAAGGTTGAGTTCCAAGGGGATGAAAAATCAAGGAAGATGCAGGTGATGAATCTGAGAAGGCAATTTGAAGCCTTGAGAATGAGGGAGACAGACACAATTAAGGATTTTTCTTCCCAAATTTCAAAGCTTGTGAATCAAGTGAGACTTTTAGGGGAAGATTTTCTTGATTCAAGGATAGTGGAGAAGGTTTTGGTGAGCTTACCCGACAAGTTTGAACATAAGATATGTTCCCTTGAAGATTCAAAAGATTTCTCAGAAATCAGCCTTCAAGAGCTGATTAATGCTCTACAATCAGTGGAGGAGAGACACTTTTACAGACATCAAGAGTCAAGTGGTGAAGTACTTGTGGCAAAGGTGAAAGAAAAATACCATGCTAAAACTAATTTCAGAAATAATTCTGAAAACAGAAGAGAAAAGGGCAGCAACTGGAAGCCAAGCAATTGGCAACCATCAAACAGAAAAGGGTCTACCTCAGGAGTGGAAAAGAGAGAAAATTTTCCTCCTTGCAAGTATTGTCAGAAGACAAATCATCATGACACTTGGTGCTGGCTCAAAAACATCCAGTGTAGAAGATGCAAAGAATTCGGCCACATGCAAAAAATTTGCAAGAAAACTGAAGTTGCAAGGATTGCACAGACTGAAGAAGATGCTGAGGAGAAAGAAGAGCAATTATTCATGGTAATTGCAGAACAAACATGCAACATAACTGAGGTAAAATCTTCACTTTGGCTCATTGATTCAGGATGCACAAATCACATGACAGCAGACCTAGAACTGTTCACAGAACTGGATAGAGAATTTATGTCCAAAGTTAGAATTGCTAATGGAGATTATGTGCAAGTGGAAGGAAGAGGTGCAATTGCAGTGGACACTATGGCAGGTACGAAAATTCTAAGGAATGTTATGTATGTACCTCAATTGAAGCAAAATCTTGTGAGTGTGGGACAATTGTTAGAAACTGGATATGCATTATCATTTAAGAAAGGAATATGCAAAATTAAAGATGATAAAGGGGTGTTGTTATTGTCCACTAGAATGGTGAATAGAAGTTTCAATATTGATTGGAATTCAACATATTTGAAAGCAAATGCATGTAGGGAAGATGAGTCAGTGCTTTGGCACAAAAGGCTTGGGCATTTCAATTATGCAGCCTTGAGAAAGATGTCAAACCTAGAGATGGCACATGGTTTGCCAAATATACAGAATGAAGAATATTCTGTGAAGCCTGTCAGCTAGGGAAACAATCGAAAATTGCTTTTCCTAATAGCACATTTAGATCCACATCTAAATTGTAGCTTGTGCACACTGATGTGTGTGGCCCTATATCTAATGAATCCTTGAGTGGATCAAGGTATTTCCTCTTGTTTATTGATGATTATAGCAGGTTTTGTTGGAGTTATTTTTTGAAGACAAAAGCTGATGTGTTTCTTGAGTTTCTGAAGTTCAAAGCTGCAGTTGAACTAGAAACTGGTTGCAAAATCAAAATTTTGAGGTCTGACAATGGGGGTGAGTATACCTCTCGGCAATTTGATGAATTTTTGGTGAAAGAACGTATCAAACATCAGTTAACAATACCCTATACACCACAGCAAAATGGGGTAGGTGAAAGGAAAAATAGAACACTTATGGAGATGGCAAGGTGTTTGTTGTTTGAGAAAAAAATGCCCCTAAAATTCTGGGCAGAGGCTGTCAACACAGCCACCTATATTTTGAATCGCATGGTTTCAAGGGTTTTAGGAGATAAAACTCCATATGAATTGTGGTATGATACTAAACCAAATATTGATCATTTAAGGGTGTTTGGTAGTATTTGTTATGTGTTGAAACCTGAAATCAATAGGAAAAAACTGGATGAAAAGGCTGAGATGGGAGTCTTTATTGGTTACAGTTCAAAATCCAAGGCTTATAAGGTTTATGTTGTAAATACTGACAAAGTTGTTGTTGCTAGAAATGTGAAGATGATAGAAAATGCTGCATGGAATTGGGAGAGCACAGCTGAAACATTGTCTAAACAGGTTCAATTTTATGAGCAAGAAAAGGATGAAGACAGTGATGACCAACCTGCAAGGGGCACGAGATCATTGGCTGAGATATATAGCAGATGCAATGTGGCTGATGCTGAACCTGTTGAAGTTGAAGAAGCCTTGAAATCTCAAGTTTGGATAGCTGCAATGCAGGAGGAGCTTGCAATGATTGAAAAAAAACAGACCTGGAAGCTTGTTGACAGACCTGCGAACAAGAAGATAATTGGGGTAAGATGGATTTTTAAGACAAAATTGAATGTTGATGGGAAGATAAACAAACATAAAGCAAGATTGGTGGTTAAGGGTTATGCACAAGAGGCTGGGGTTGATTATACTGATACATTTGCCCCAGTTTCTAGACATGACACAATGAAGCTCTTGCTTGCTCTTGCGGCACAAAATGGCTGGTATGTTTATCAATTAGATGTTAAATCTGCATTTCTTAATGGTGTTTTGAATGAAGAAATTTATATTGATCAACCAGTTGGGTTTGAGAATGGTAATTCAAACCAAGTTTATCTCTTAAAAAAGGCTTTATATGGGCTCAAACAAGCTCCTAGAGCTTGGTATAGTAGACTTGATGAACACTTGTTGAGCTTGGGATTTGAAAGAAGTGCAAATGAGGTAACCTTGTATGTTAAGCATGTTGATGAACATGTATTGATGGTGTCAGTATATGTGGATGATCTTCTAATCACAGGGGACAAGAAGCAGTTGATTGAAGAGTTCAAACTGAACATGAAAGAGCAATTTGAGATGAATGAGCTCGGCTTACTATCCTTTTTTCTAGGAATGGAGGTAATTCAATCAGAACAAGGATGTTTTATTTGTCAAAAATCCTATGTTCAGAAGATCTTGAATAACTTTGCAATGTCAAATTGCAAATCAGTTTCAACTCCTATGATACTAGGACTGAAATTGGTAAAGGATGATGGAACACAAAAATCTGATGGAAAGACTTATAGAAGCTTGATTGGAAGCTTGTTATATTTAACCATTACAAGGCCAGATATTGTATTTGCTATTAATTATCTTTCTAGGTTTATGCAGGAACCTAATCAAACACATTTCATGGCTGCCAAACGTGTGCTAAGGTATCTGCAGGGGACTAAGTCTCTAGGCCTGAATTTTGTGAAATGCAAACCTATCAGCCTTGTTGGTTATACTGACAGTGATTGGGGAGGGAGGGAGTGCATGATGAGCACCTCAGGATACTGCTTTGTCTTAGGTTCAAATGTGTTCAGCTGGCTTTCTAAGAAACAATCCATTGTTGCTCATTCCACAGCTGAGGCAGAATATGTGGCAGCTTATGTGGCAGCAAAACAATTGGTTTGGTTAAGGAAAATGCTTAAGGATCTTGATTGTGTTCAAGTCAATCCTACAGACCTGCTATGTGACAACATGTCAGCCATAGCAATTTCGAAAAATTCAGTCTTTCACAACAAAACCAAGCACATGAAGATCAAGTATCATGCATTGAGGCAATTTCAACAAGAAGGGGAGTTAGAGATGAAATACTGTCCATCTAAGGAACAATTGGCAGATTTTTTTACCAAACCTCTAGCTAAAGACAGATTTGAAGAACTGAGGAAGAAGATAGGAATGTGCAGTCTTGCATCCAAGGAGGAGTGTTGAAAATCATGGATATCAAGACTGCAGCAGATTGAAGATTAGAGCATTGAGTCCTAGTTTGTTTCTAGTATTAATGTTTAGATTAGTATTGAATTAGCTGTAGGGTATTTGTTTCAATTAAGATCATGTTGATCATGTTTTCTAGCTTAGGTGCAATTTGAATTCTAGGACTTATCTAGTACAAGAAGAAGTTGTAACCAACTATAACTCTTGTAATCTTTTTTGCTATAAATAAAGAAAAGGGATGGCAGTAACCTTACCTCGATTCTGCTCCTTGTTATCAAAATTCTGATTCTTGTGTGTTCTTCAAAATCTGGGCAGTGTTCTTGTTTGTTCTTCATTTCTGGGCAATTCCAGAATTTGATCTGCACAGTGACAGTTTTTGGCTAATAAAACTGTTTTTTGTTGACTTTCGTTGACTTTGTTGATTTTGATTTCTACAGGTAGAACCAGTCCCGGGATGCTGTAAAGCTGAAAAATTTTGACATCATGTTTCTTGATTTATGCATGAAAATCAGAATATATAATTATATTTGATTCTTCAATTTTTGGCTTTCAGTCCTAGCAATCTACAAAGAAAAAAAAACGAGATTATACCAAACGATTTTTTCCCCTTACAGGATAGAAAATTCAAAATCCTTTGTCTTTTATTTCAATGGTCAACTGAAATAATGAGACCGTAAAAAAGTTAGTAAACAGATATAATTGGAAAAGACTGTTCCCAAAAACTCGGAAGATAATTGTAACGCTACTTACAATAAATTAAAAAATAAATTAAGCTACCAATTAAATATTAATGAAGGATTACTCATATATTAGATAATTGGCCCGCGTTGCATGTTGATCAATTTTTTTTTAAATGAAAAGAAATATTCAAACATTGCTTACATATTTTCTAATAATTATTTTTTAATCATTAACTCTAAATACATTGTCTATTGGACGATATCTTATTAAAACATTAATATGAAGATTTTTTGGATGATATTTTTCTTGAAATATTAAGATGATGACATATTGGATCTATTCGTATTAACCTCTCAAATTTGTAATTTGAGTCATGAAACTGTAATAACTCTATAAAAAAATTAAAATAAGTTATGAATGTCATTTTTTTAATCAATTAATATTCAATGATGAAATTAAATAAATATTAAAATAAAAAGAGAACAAAAAAAAATTATCGGAGTCAACCTGAGTTAAATTATCAAACTTGTAACTCGAGTAATAAGATAAGGATAACCCCACAATATGCAAATAAAAAAAATACAAATCTCAATTTTAAACCAATTCAATGTTGGAGGTTGTATTAAAAAATCAATTAAAAAAACAATCAAAATCAACCCTGAATAACTTGTTAATTGGGTCATAAAAATAGGATAACCTCATAAAAACAAAATAAAAAAAATACTTGAAAGCTCAATTTGCAATAGATCCAATATTGAAGATTAAAATCAAGAAAAACAAATTAAATAGATGAAAATGAGATAATTCCATATAAAGTGAATAATTTTTTTTAAGGCTAATTCCAAAATATTCAATTAGAAAATGATAATATTCAATTAGAAAATGATAAAAATATGTCAACTCAGGTCAATCTGTCAAACCTACGATCTAAGTCCTAAAATCAGGATAACCCCACAAAAAGCAAATAAAAAATAATGAAGATCAATCTTCAACCACCCCAATATTGAAGAATAAAATCAAGAAAAAAGAATCAATTAGAAAAAAAACAACAACAAAAAATGATTTGAGTTAACTTAAGTTAACCTATTAAACTCATGATCTAGATTATGAGATTAAGATAAATTCATAGAAAGAAAATAAAAGAAAAATTATGATGTCTCACTTTAATATAATATAATATTAAAGGTTGCAATCAAGGAAAAAATATTAAATCCATCATACCAGTATATAGCCTAATAGAAAAACAAAAAAAAATTACAAAACATAATTCTCAAATCAACCTTATATTGAAGGAAAACAAAATTGGATTGTTGAAGGATGAAATTGAAATAAAAAATATTATTTTAATGAATAATATTTTATGATTGTTTCTACGGTGATTTAGTTCTACTCTTTAATATTTTATTGATTATGAAGTGTAATTTTTAGAATAGCCTAATATTAAAGGAAATAATTAAAAAAAGAATACTAAATAAAAAAAGTAAGTTGTTAAAAGGTAAAATTAGAAAAATATATAAAATGTTATTTCAATAAATAATATTTTATAAGTATGGCTACTATGATTTAACCACCCCTTTAATATTTTTTTAATACCATGAATTGTTTCTAATGTGGTCTTTCTACTGATTATATTATACTTTATTGCATCATTAATTAAGAATGTGATACCTTTGAAGATGACCATTTTTTTAAAAAAATAAATTTTATAATGTAATGAAGAATGGCCTAAAATAATGAAAAATTAATAATTGTTACTCATGAAAGGAAGATTAATTTCAAAAATATGGAGAACGACACATCGCATGTTTTTTAAAAATAATAATAAAATAATCTAAGATGAAATATAAAAATAACTCAATAAAAATAGTTCAGCTTGATTTAACCAACAATTATTTATTTATTTTGTCTAAGTGAACTCTATTGGCTTGAAGATTTGACCAATAATGTTTTTACACCAAAAATATAGATAGATAAATAGGTGTGTGTGTAAAAAGCATAATATTAGATTTGAGCTCTTGCTTGAAAAGCTCCCATTATAAGTTCCTCATTTCTCATCAATCTTCTATGTTCTTATGTTTTTAATGTGTTTACCAATTCTCCTATAGATTCATTGGTTTAGTCTTTTTATTCTTTTTAGACTCATATTTTTCAAGCATGGTAACCGTTATTTTTTGCACAGTTTGTTCATTAGGAAAAACTTTTTCAAGCAATCTCACCCGGTTTATCATACCTAGTAAATTTTTAGAATAATTTTTTAATTTTTTTTATCTCCTTCATCTTTTGCATTTCAGGTTCTGTGATCAAGTTGAGTAATTGCATATTTTTGGTTGGTTCTTTCATTGCGTTGGTATTCTTTTTTAAGATAGTCCCAAGTACCCTTTGCAAACTCCAAATTCATTATTCTTGTTAATATTGTTTGTGTTTGACATGGCAAGATATCAACAGGCTTTAGCTCTGGAGTTCCTTGTTTTTATTACTTGTGAATCTATGTTTGAGCTATTGTTAGATTTGCAGATAATTCAAGAAAAACATAATTTTCTTATGTAGCCTCCCAAAAATCTAATGCTTCTAATGGCCCAGGCTTCATAGCTATCACCATAAAAAAATGAAAAAATGGTGGTGAACCGTGTGAGATGGTTGGATCAGTTTTCAATGCATTTCTCTAAGTGATCATTATTTACAATTATATGAAATCCTGTTTTCAGGATCTGTTGTTGTATGATTGCTACTTCTAGCAGTTGGATTATTTGGCTGTGATTGTAAAATATGTAATACTGTGATCGAGCACCAATTTGTTGAATAGTAGCATATTCCTTGTGGATTTATTATGAAATAATATTTTGAAACTTCGATTTGCTTTCATTTTGAGATTTATATCACATGAAAGTTTGAGAACCTTTACTGTGAGCATATATGTTTTGGAATTGATTAAACTTGTTTGCAGAACTAGCCGGAAGGGATTCCCTAAACAAATGAAATGCCTCACTAAGACTTTTTTTCTATATTCGCACATCCATAATGCATGGCATCGTTCTCCATTGTTATTCAAGCACCTGCGGTTTCAAAAACAAACGTGATTTCCGGTTTCGCTTAATTTGTTTTCCTCAGCAGTGTTGAAGGATCTGGACATGATTTCAGTGAGTGAGGATGTTGTCAACACCAGGCTCTGAGCACAAAGAAGATACTATCAAACAGATAATACTCACAAATCAATTATATAGAAGTGGATAAGACCGGATTACAAACTAGGAACAAGAGAAGGAAAGGGGAGATACAGAAGGAAGGCAATCAAGAAATATCATAAACTAAAACAAATTTGCGATTCTATGTAGTATGATGTGATGATGAAGAAAAGCATTGTTTTTTTAGAGCTTCATTCTGCCATTTCAGCAGCTCTTTCTACCAGTTTTTTCTCCCGATGTTGTCATTTTGCTGATTGGCGCTGCTAGAATTGAGAGGCCGGCCACTCTTTCAGAGAAGGGCAGTCAGTAACTCGGAAATCCTTCACTGGTGCTAATGGCTGGGAATAGAATCTTTTTAGACGAGGCAAGCCTGATAATTCAACAGCTTTGAGTTTTGCAAATGGGTTTAGATTTTCCACCTCCTCAGGAACCTCGGGTAGTTTCTCAATACTTGCTACCTCTACCATTTTATGGCAGTTTGATACGCTAAGAAATGTAAGGTTTTGAGCAAGTATAAGCCAGTTCAAGTTCCTCAAGCTCCTGCAATCTTCTACATCTACTCTGGAGAGGCTGCGGAAGGGTCTCTCGGTTGTGGCCACATGTGCAAGGTTGTTGGGAGCTTGCATCTTTTGTAGTTCCCTTTCAATCTGCATCTCTTCCAAACTCCAACATTGACTAATGTGCAGAGTATCCAGATTTTTCATATTTGCTAATGATGAAAAATTGACTACCTTTGAATCATGGAAAAGCTCGAGGTGTAGAACTCGAGTAGAATTCTGCATCCCTCGGGAGCTTGATAATCGCTCAAGAGCAGCAGCACTTCTTATGGTGACAGTCAGCACATTCAGTTCTTCCAAGCACCGCAGTTCATCTACCAAGGACTCATCTCGTGAAAGAATACAGTCTTCAGCTTCCTGTTCAGAAGAACCACAACGGAACATTCTTAATATACGCATCATCGAGAAACAAGATATCACTCCGTGTGGTAGCAGAGAGAGCGAATCCGTGTTCTCCAGGTTCAGACATCTCAACTTTACCAATGCTTTCAACTCTGTTGGCAGCTCTGTTATGCCTGTTCCTGAAAGATTCAGGTATTGTAGCGAAACCAACTCACAAACATCCCTAGGCAATCCGAGTAAGGATTTGTTATTTGACAGGTCTAGAACTGTTAGGTTAGGCATAGATTGGAAGAAACCTCTAGAGATTTTACTCAAATGAATACTACCAAGAAACAGAGTTCGAAGATTGGAGCAGCTTGGTGTTTCTGAAAGATGTTTTATATGATTTGCCATCAACGAAACCCTTCTGACACCGTCCCATTTGCCAACCTCCGGAGCCTTGCTTAGTTGATGACCAGTTTGCACGAAAAATTTGTGTTGATCCCTTTCAATATCAGATGCTATCCACAAAGCCATATCGCGAATCACATCATGCATTCTCACACAATCACCTCTATCTTCCAATAAACATGCACGAAGAAGATGACCGATAACGTGATACCCCCGATTCTCTGCTGTCGTGTCAGCACGCCCATCAAAAATTCCTTCACCAATCCAATAATCTATCAGTTCAGTTTTTTTTATCTGAAAGTCCTCTGGAAAGAGACTACAGTACAGAAAACAAGTTTTTATTTCTTGTTTGCGTAGATTATCATAACTAAACTTCAACAGAGGGAATACCTCATCTCCCATGCCTGAAAATTCTGCAGCTGATTTCTGTAAGACCTCGATAGCATGACGCCATTCTTGAGGTGCTTTCATGCAAGCCATAGCCCGACCAATAGTGATGAGCGCAAGGGGCAAACCTTGACATTCTTTGGCAACATCTCTTGCAAGTTTAGGAATATCAGGATGAAAAGAACGAGTTTGATCTCCTGCTTTTTTCTGAAACAAATCCCAAGCGTCATCCCCTTCCAAGCAATCCACCTTCACTTTTTCTTTAGCATCCATCTGGCCACAAATTTCTTCTGAACGAGTTGTGAAAACTACCTTGGAACCATTGTTCATATTAGGAACAGGAACTCCAAGATCAATTAAATCAACCCTCTCCCATATATCATCCAGCAACAATAAAAACCTTTTCTTGCTCAAGGCACTAAATATGACCTTAGCTCTCTCGTGAGAGCTTTTATTGTTCCAAATATCATCAGGAAAGCCTATCTCTCTCATTATGCTTTCTTGAACAGTGCTAGTTTTAAAATCTCTTGACACCACTACCCAAATCACAATTTCAAAATCATTGGGTGTCTTGAGAGACTCGTTGTTGATTTGAGTCAAGAGGGTAGTTTTTCCCACACCTCCCATTCCATATAACCCTATAATTCCCACCTCTTCTTCTCTCAGACAGGTCCACACCTTATTGAATGTTGAATCCAACCCCACTGTTGGCTCACTGGGCCTTTGAACTCCTGAAGCTGCAGGAATCTTTTCAGTCACAATTTCGAAACCTCCCTTCGCCTTTAAATCAGCCACAACCCGTAGCCCCTCATCCACTTTTTTGGCAAACCTGTAGCTTGACTTGTAGTTCTTGGAACAGTAACCTCTAAGACACAGTTTTTCAATTTCTTGACGAGGATTGTTGAAATTTATGAGAGATTTCTGAGATTTTCGTGAAAAACAAGTACTGTAGCAATCAATTTCTGGGAATGTGAATTTTCCCAGAAATGAAGAACACTTTCCCAGAAAATAAGAACACAATTTTACTCTGAAATTTGAGTTTTAAAGAACGTAAACATGGGCAGAATTTCGTGTGTGGTTACTGCCATCCCACTCATCTTATTTATAGAAATCAAAACATTACAACGGCTAGTTTTCCAAAAGTTCGGTACATTTGACTTTTTCCTTACCGTTGACTATCTAACCGAATTTAACTAAAACAATGCAGTAATTGACTAAGCACATTAAGAATATTAATAATCCGAATTACACTATGGAATCAAAACTAAAAAACACTTAAAGCTTGATCTTCGCTCTTCGGGGTTCTTCATGATCCCTGTTTCTGCAGACTTGGTTTGCATCCGTGGGCGTGTCCGGAATCAGCCTTCAAATTCCAACACTCCCCCCTTGATTCCTCGAGCTGCATATTCCATCGGTTGGCTCTCCTTGATCAAGGTTCAAATCCTGTAAAGCTTTCCTTAACCAACCTGGTTGGTCAGCATTTACCAATGCTGTAGAGTAAAGTAACTGACTAATATTTTTCATGAACTTTGTGTTGACAATAGCAGAGCATATTCTTTCTGGTTGAGTGAAAGATTGATATAGTAGTCTGCTAATTTGCATTCTCGTAGGTTCTGCCATCTGCACAGGTAGCACCATCTTCCTTGGAGAATTTCTTTTCCAGCACCTTTGATGCATTCACAACCTTGAATTTTTCCCTTGCAACCTTGTTCAGCAGCTTGGTTGTGAATTGGTTTTGATACACACAACAGTCTTCATCTGCTAGTTTTATTCTCAAACAATAGTCTAAAAGTCCAAGTTCATTTATTTCGAACTTGCCTTTCATATTGGTTCTAAATTCAGCAACCAATTCTTCATCATCTTTAATATCACTTTGCAACCTGCAAAGCACCTTGAGTTTCAGCCATTCTCAGAGGGAAGTTTTTCCTAGATTTTACATGATGACTCAGGACATAGACTAAGCCAGTAAACGTCTCAACAAGAGTGTTCAAATTCCCATTAACACCCAAATCAACCATTGAGGGTGAAGAGTATATGTATGCACTGAATTTTCCAGTGCTTGTGCTTAATTCTAGTTCTTGATTCCTCTTAACCTGCTTTGTATCAAGGTTGAATACAACACTAGAACTTGCTAGACATTTCCTAACATCTTCTTCACCAAGCACGTTCAAGTGCTCAGGATTGTCATAATACTCATGATCAAAGTAATATGAACTTGTAATACTCATTTCGGCTACTCCATCACTATCACTGTTAGCAATCTCAGAATTGCACAAGATCTGTGAATCTATATTCACATAATCCTTCAACATCTCATGTTTCCTTTCTGACCTCTGTTCATCTCCCCACATGGATTCATTTACACAATCATCATATTTGTACTTGTCAGCTAATTCAGCACTTCCACATAATGAACCTGCATCTGCTTTTCCTTCTTCATTTTCAGCAGTTGTGTTTGTGTTTGTGCTTTGGTGTTCTAGTTGAATACTAAAGCATCTATTAGACATTTTAGCAGTAAATAGATGTACCCCATGATTGTCCTTAATTGTGCATACATCATCTATAAAGAACAATGAAAAACCATCTTCTAACAATTGACCTACACTTATCAGACTTTGTGCAATTTCAGGTACATATAGGATGTTTTCAAACTCTTTTAACCCAGCTAGAGTGCTAATTTTAACTTCACCTTTGCCCTCAACACTTACATATTGTCCATTAGCAGCCTTGACTCTAGACTTATAGTTTGTATCCAGATTTTCAAACAAGTTCACATCAGCAGCCATGTGGTTTGTACAACCACTATCAATTAGCCAAGTTTGATTGTTTACCTCAGTTTTGTTGCATTTGTGTGCTTCAGATGGGCTGAGAATAGCATTTCCTCTTTGTTCTCCTCCACTTCAAGCAACTTGAACTTGGTTTGCATTGTCTTCATTGCAAAAATTTTTTCAATGTGGCCGAACCGCTTGCACTTTCTCGCATTGTGCATTTTTGTGCCAACAAGATGACTCCGGATGATTGTTTTTTTCTCGACAGCACTTGCAGGTGGGAAGTGGCTCTCTTCTTTCCTTCCACCTTGCATTGAAGTTGTTGTCTTGTGTTTGATTATTTGGCCAATTTCTCCTCTCGCCATGAATTTCCAGAATTTGCCCTGTTTTCTGGATTTCTGAAGAACACCTGGGAATTTTGAACCCGTGTTCTTCCTTTGAATCCAGCAGTGAATGCTTCCTCACTTATGTTCTCTTGTCTTAATGCCTGCCTTTGCTCCACAGTTTGCAGTGCATTGATGAGTTCTTGAGTACTTATTGTAGTCAAGTCTTTAGACTCTTCCAATGAACAAATCTTGTTCTCGAATCTTTCTGGTAAACTGACCAGAATTTTCTCCACAACTCTTGATTCTTGCATCTCTTCTCCAAGCATTCTCATTTGATTTACAATCTTTGACACATTTGATGAAAACTCCTTGACAGTTTCTGATCCTTTCATCTTTATTCCTTCGAATTGTCTTCTTAAATTCATGATCTGCATCCTCTTGGATTTCTCATCTCCTTGGAACTCAGCCTTCAACTTGTCCCAAGCTTCCTTGGCTGTTTCACATGCCATAATTCTTGAAAAAATCTCCTCATTCACTGCATTGTGAATGCAGGTAAGGGCTTTGAACTTCTTTGTTCTTTGTTCATTAAAGTACCTTAGTTGGGCCATTGTTGGATCTTCATTCAAGGGATTCAGTTCCCTTTCATTCTCAACATCTTCCCATAAATCGAATGCCTTCAAATACATCCTCATCTTCACGGCCCACACTCCATAATTCTCACCCGTGAAGATTGGAGATTTTGATGAAAAGGATTCCATGTCTGTCAACTGGTGTTTCTTCTAGTCTTGCACTTTCTTGATCAAGACTTCACTGAATGGACAACAAGGATACCAACTAATGGTCTTTGTCACTTGTTTATCCCTTTTAAAGAACTGATCAAGACTGAATTCTTGATTTCTAGAATCTGCCACTTTGAGAAAAAGTCCTTCTTTCCCTTTCAAGATTCGATTCAATCTTGATAAAAACTCACTTTTTCTATTCACTCGTGTCTCTCTTATCAATCCCTTTTCTAAGACCTATTCTGCTCTGATACCATGTTGAAATTTATGAGAGATTTCTGAGATTTTCGTGAAAAACAAGTACTGTAGCAATCAATTTCTGGGAATGTGAATTTTCCCAGAAATGAAGAACACTTTCCCAGAAAATAAGAACACAATTTTACTCTGAAATTTGAGTTTTAAAGAACGTAAACATGGGCAGAATTTCGTGTGTGGTTATTGCCATCCCACTCATCTTATTTATAGAAATCAAAACATTACAACGGCTAGTTTTCCAAAAGTTCGGTACATTTGACTTTTCCTTACTGTTGACTATCTAACTGAATTTAACTAAAACAATGCAGTAATTGACTAAGCACATTAAGAATATTAATAATCCGAATTACACTATGGAATCAAAACTAAAAACACTTAAAGCTTGATCTTCAGTTCTTCAGTTCTTCATGATCCTGTTTCGCAGACTTGGTTTGCATCTGTGGCAGGTCTGGAATCAGCTTCAAATTCCAACAAGGATCTCTTAGCAGTTCATTAGATTTAGATATAGCATCTTCTGCCCTTGAAATCCACCTTTGTACTTGTGCTAGCGGCTTCCTTTGTTGCCTTTCTTCATCTTGCACTCTTCCCGTCACGGTACTATGTAGATCTCCTAGTTCTTCCACTGCATTCTGCAAACGATGGACATTTTCTTCAAGCTTGGATATGTAGGAAGCTTTTCTGGAAATGAAATCCAAGCTACCAGAGAATAATCTATCGCATGATATGGAGATCGAGCAAAAGTTTCCCATATATAGTTTATCAAAATTTCAGTAATGTGAGAAATCTTTCATGAAAAAAATCAAAAGAGGAGGTTCTTCAGAAGAACACAAGCCTAACTAAGCCCTTTGTTTGGAAACTAAAATCTCAGTTTTCAGATCATTTCGGTCATTGACTTACAGAGTAATGCTAAACACCATTAATGATAAGGTTTCTGAGAACCCTCTGAACTATGAAGGTCCCATATGGGATCCACACGGTTCACTAATTAGAATTGTTTTGGAAATAATTGGAAACAGCTTGTTAAGCTTTCTTTTCAGCTCATTTCCAGCTTGTACCGAAACAAAATAATAAAAAATTAATAACATGTTAAATTAGTTTTTTTTCTTTATTCAATCTTCCATTGTTTTAGTAATCTTCTAATACATTACTAATTGTATTCTTAAAAAAAAATTTGTTTTGAAATATATTAAAATAATATTTTATTTTTATTTTTAATATTAGTACATTAAAACAATATAAAACACCAAGAAGGTATACATAGCCAATAACTTGTGTTATGTATATTAGATTAAATGAGTTAATATGAAAGTTTTACTTCTTACCACCATACTCAAGTTTGAAATTTAATAGTTAAAATGAAAATATATGTGAAACCCAAGAATAAAATATACAAAATGTTGTTATAATACAAATATATGCTAAAAAAAAAGGACCAAAAATGGAATTAAGAAGAGATGGGACTATAAATACCCATCCCTTCTCTCATTCATGGCCGGCTGGAGACTAAAAGAAACAGGGGAGGGAGAATCTCAAATTTTACTTCATGAAACTAGGAGCAAACACTCAAACTTAGTAAAACCCATATAAACCTTGAAATTCTAAAGTGGAGGAACATAATTGGGTGAAGAATTAACAAAAAGAAAAGTGAAGAATTGGAGAAGAAAAGAAGGAGAAGAGTGGGTGGTTATATACAAGGAGAAGAAGGCTAAGATTCTTCCAAAATTATGAAATAAAGTCTAGATTCCATCCAAGTAAGGAGTTCTAATTCCAATTTCTATAAAATTAACTTCAATTTGATTAGAAGTTCATGATTCTTCTTTAATTGGGAATTAGGTTTTTTAACACAAAATGTTAGGAAAATGCATAAATGAGTAGGGTTTTCATGAATAAATGGAAGGCATGGCTATGATTGATAAGGAAGCAAGGATTGAAGATGAATTGGAGAAACTTCCTCCATTTTTGCAAAACAGGGCAGATTCGTTGCCCTGTTTCTTGGGGGAATTTGGACCTGAAAAATACGGAATCCAAGGAGGGTCTCTTCATAGAAGTTGTATCCGGGAGTGTTATCTTTCTAACGATTCCAGCCTTGTCTAATTTGGAGTTCTAGAAATCCAAATACGGATAAATATCTGAAGAGAGGTCGAGCTGTCACCCCTGTTGGCAGATTTAAAATAGCAAAATTTAGCCATGTTAAGGGTAGAATTTGTTTTCTTGCCCTTCATAAAGTGTGTCTTGATCTTCAGAAAATAAAAGAAGAGAATAAACGATGATTAAAATTGAATTCATGATGTCCACTTGGACTACTAATGAGCTGAAAAGTTAAAGGATGATAATGAGGAATGTAGTGAGAAAGAAAAGATTTGGTAAAAGAGAAATGAATATTATTACCATTGTTGTTGTTGTGTGTGATATGTGGATTAATATGGAATAATGGTGGGTGTTTGTGGTTTCAGGATGAACTGCAGGAGGAGGACAACAACAACAGGGGAACGCAAGTCGAGCGTTCACAGCAGGTAGGTACTCGGTACCTATATCTCCTCTAGTCAATAATTATTTTAGTTAACTATTGAACTATAAGAAACAATTTGATGCTTGTTGTTGTTGTTGTGTGTGATGCTTATTGATGAGGAAAAGAAAAGGGGTAAAGGAAAGGTTAGGTGATGGAAAAATAGATATATATATATATATATATATATATATATATATATATATATATATATATATAGAAAGAAACAAGCTGGTTGACTTCAGCATTTCCGGTAAGTGAGGGGAGAAATATAAACCTTGATTAACTATTCAGGTTCAGAATAGTTAATGATATCGGCGGGTGATGTCGATATCGGCGGGTGATGTTGATATCGGCAAAATTTATAAACTTGATTAACTATTCAGTTTCGGAATAGTTAATGATATCGGCGAGTGACGTCGATATCGGCAAAATCTATAGACTTGATTAGTTTTCCGAGGTGAAAGCTAATGTGATGTAACCATATTATTCGATAGTTTCACCCACATCTACCTAATGTTTTGTCCATGTTTTATATATAAAATACCTTGATATTCTTTGTTTTATGCTTTGAAGGCATTTTTGGATGAAAGATGCAAAAAGGAGTAAATTGGAGGTAATTGGTAGATTTGACGTTCAGTCGATGTTTTGTGCAGAGCGTGAGTTCTAGAGATTGAAATGAAGTGATTCCAGTGGAACTAAAAAGCTAACATCCATACCTTTCTGGAAATGTAAATCAAGAAAAATGAAAGGAGAAAGATCATGGAAATCACATCCTGCAAAGTCAAATCTCGCATTCTGCCAATGTTGACCTTTGGCCATTCAAAATTTAATATCTGGAGCTACAGAAGTCCGATTGATGCAAACTCAATTTAGTGGCTTCAGGACTCAAAGATCTATAAACGCTCCAAATGTCAGATCCAAACGATGTGATATGAAGGAGATATGAATTTTACAAGGGACAACTAAATTCTGTCAACTTAAGGAAGGACTATTTTGTAAAATAGACACTAGGGTTTCTAAGCATATATAAAGGAGATGAGGAGCAAAGAAGTGGTGGCTAGCACAAAAGAAAACACAAAATCTTCCTCCTCCAAACCCTAAATCATGTGTTCTTCCATTATTGTTAAGGTTTTTTTTATGTGATGTTTAAATTTTAATTTGTGTTGGTGATCATTTTAAAATTGATATTTATTATTTTTTCTATAATGAAAAAATATATGAGCCAATTTCCCTCCACTTCACCATAGCCATACACAAATTTTTTAAAATGCAAAAAATGTTAACGGTCTTAGATTTTTTTTATAATGCTATATATCTGAGTAAAATAATCAGCCTACAAAAGTTTCGGTTCTTACTATAGCAAAAATATTTACAATAATAATTTTTATTGTATATTAGGTTTTTATATATTCATTTTATTATGGAAAATGCTTTTAAAATAATAATGATGATTATTTTTTTACAATTTTTCTCTTAAAAATAATTATATATTTTGATATTTTTTTAATATTAACACCTTAATATATATATATATATATATATATATATATATATATATATATATATATATATATAATGAAGTAAGTTTTTTTTTTTTAAATCTCAAATTAATTTAATCTTAGTATTCTAAATTAAAAATTCTCAAAAAGTTTATTAAGTACAACATACTAAGAAGTTAATTAACGATTTATTTTTATTATTATTTATTCATAATGAAGGACAAATCTTGGAAAATAAAAAAATATTGAATTTTTTTTATAACGATAATGACAAAGGTAGTGATAATATTGTCACTACATGTATAAAAGAAGGTTTTACTTTCATTCCACACCACTAAATGTGAACTTACTCTGTTTTTTAGCCAAAATTATATTTAATACAAAGATAAATTCTACTAAAAATTAAAAGTCAAAACTAAGAGTATAGATACATAAATACAAAAAAGTTATTTAGAGTTATACCAAAATTACTGAAAAAAATAGATGGATCGAAACTAAATCAAGAAATAAAAGAATTAATTATTTTTTTCTTGCAACACTTTTAATTGTTTTAATTTAAACCTTCAGTTAAAATTATTTACATATTTTGTTTTATTTCGGCCTATATACTTTTAATTTTTTATTTTAAGTCCTTTCTTTTTTAGATATATTTCTAAATATTTTTTTAATTTTAGTCCATGTTTATATATATACGCTCTTAATTTTAGTTTTTAATTCTAATTATTTCCTCGTTTGTTTAGGTTTTATTTCTTAGAAAAAATTAATTCTTGGATTTTAGGTTTTTTTATTTAAAAAATTACTTTTACAACTTTTTTTATGTATAATATTTTAGATCTAATATTACGTAAAAACAAGCAACACATAAATAAAATGGGTGGAGAAATTTGTCTAAGTTATCTACAATTAAAAAATATTCGAACTATCCTCTACGTTTCGATTGCAATGCTCCTTTCAAGCGGAAAAAAAAAAACTTATTTCTAACAGATTTTATCTATTATAATTTCACTAATAAAATATTAAAGTAACTAATTAAAGCATGAAAAAAATCAATTATTTTTATATATAAAAAAAGTCTGGTACATCGCACTGGCAAATTAGGTGGTTCTGCTCTGTGATTGATCGTTCTCCTCTATGATTGATTGTTAATTTCAACTTGCTTTTGTTTTGTAGCTCACCACGTGAGCCTTTACCCCCTGTTTTTTCCACCACTTGAGTGCGTTCGGTGGGTCTGTGATTGAAAGCGTATGCGCCAAAACCACGTCTTCTGAAAATGTTTTTAGAAAAGAAATCAAACATACATTTATTGTGAATATATATATATATATATATATATTTTATTATATCATTTTAAAATAACCTTTTTACTGTACCATTTTTTATTTGTACTATTCTCCTCTACGATTGATTGTTAATTTCAACATGCTTTTGTTTTGCTACCTTGATAGACCAACTCAACTCCATTAATTTGATGTCAAAGTTTTTAGACAATTCGTTTATATCATGATAATTTCTTTGGTGTAAACTAGTTAAAAGATTTCATATATTTAAATAATAATCTAAATTTATTAATGTTTTATTAAATATATTATTTAAGAGTTATTTGTCATTTAGGAACAAAACACCAAACTTATTAAAAAAATCTATTTTTTGTTAAATGTGTTGTAAGTAACTGAGATTTTATCATAGTTAATATTATAGTGTATAATTTTTTTTTAAAAAAATATTTTTTAAATATAATATTTTTAATTTTTATATAAATATTAAAATATTATTGTATTTAAATGACCATTAAAACTTGCAAAAAGTTGAAATAGAGCCATTGTTTATTGATCAAAACACACACACACACACACACATATCTATATGATCGAGATGAAACTAAGATAAAAAGATAAAAACTAAAAAAAAGATAAAACAAACAACTCGAGTCAATTTCATTAACCCGCTAAATTTATAACTCAGGTTATGAGACTAAGATACCTGTATAGAAAGTAAACCTCAACAAATCATGAAATTTAATCTGCAATAAATCAAATATTAAATGATGAAATTAATATATATATATATATATATATATATATATTAAAAAAAGAAAAAATATATATTATTGCAATGAAGTGTATTTTGTGAGATGGTGCCTAGTAAAAGCATAATATATTTCAGATTATGTTAAAATTAATAGATAAAATTTATAAAGTAGTATTTTTTATTTACTTTTAAACGATTTTGTGTAACATATAAAATATATTGAGATATTAATATATCCATCACGCTATGTATCTTAAATTTTCAAGAATTGTCGTTTTCATACGATGATGGAGAATTATTGTGTGTTTTCATAGTTATAAATATATTAGACTATTGAATAATTATATTTAGTTTATCATAACAAGATTATTCAAAAGATAAATTTTTTTTTTTTAAAATATAAAGTGCATATAATTTTAAATCTATAAACATGCTAAACATGATTTCAACATAATAAAATAATACTAGCAATCATATTAAGAATCAAACTTGCAATTGATATAAAATCAAAGTCCTACAATGCATAATAATATTATTAATGCTTAAATTAAACTAAATGATGATTTTTACTTGTTGAATGCACTTTAAAAAAATGACACTTTTGATTTTATCACTGTTAAATATTTAAACTTCATTACTTTTCACTTGTGCAATTAAGATGCTTGTAATATGCCTCGTAGGAATCTCAACAATAATATATTGATTTAAATATGATTATAAACAAGTTCTTTAAACTAGAGATTATGTAACTCAAATATCTGTTTACAAGAAGAACTTGAACTCTATATTTTAGAGGAAAAGCAGAGCATAGAAAAAGAAGAAAACAATAAAATATGAGGTGAGATAAAGTGTATAAGAATCTAAAAAACATTGTTTCAAAATCTTCATTCACCCTTAATGTTTATAGTAAATTTTGGAAGTTAAAATATTAAAGAATTAATTCTTGTCATTCAACCTTAGATTAACTATTATAAATCAAGAATTAAATATGAGCATAGTGGTCATAAATCTATTTTTTTTTAGCTAAAACATTATTCAAATTTACATAAAATGCTTATAGAAAAGACTGTTAACACTCTTGATTGGTATACTTAAATGGTCGGGTACTTTTTGGCAAAATTCAGAGAGTAAAAACTTGAGCAATTATTTCGCACTGTTGTCCATTGACAAATGAGATATTGTGCTTTGATAATGTTCAGTAAACACACTATAACCCCCCATTGCAATCAACATTCAAACTTAATTTTGAGTTTTATCCCATTTGATCCTTGTATACTGTTGACTTTGTTTTATGGTAACCACCCGCTATACATTGTGCTGGTTTGTTTTTGTATTTCAAAAATATTTTTATTTGTTTTAAATTATTTTTTAGTACTTTTAGATCATTTTAATGTTCTATGGTTAAAAATAAATTTATAAAAATAATAATTAAAAAAATAATTGAAGGTGAAATGTAAGGTGTATTAATTGGTTTTCTGTTAAATAAAGAAGAAGAAGAATAAAAATACTAGAAGTAGACAGAAAAGAAAAAGGTGAAATGTAAGGTGTAATAATAATTCGTTGATGATGCAGTTACTACGGTGGGGTCGAAAGTTATGGAAGCTGAAGGATCAATTAGGGCCTGGGCCCGGTTTTCAAGAATTTGGTAATAAAGAGTGGTCCCTACGGTGGATGGGTAATAAAGAGTGGGCCCTACGGTGGATGGGTAATGAGAGAAGTTGGATCTGGTTGTCTGCCACTCAGGACACATATTTTATTTTCAGTAGCTGAGAAGGGTGGGCCCTACGGGGTTCATTTGTTTTGTTGTTTTCCAATCACGTGATATGCATACCATTCATTCTAAGGTAATTCTTCGAGATGCTTTTCACCTTTGATGCCCTTCGATGAGATGACGTGTCACCAACGATATTATTTTCTCAGCATGGTGCCCACATTCCACCACTTCAGTGCGCTCGGTGGGTCTGGGATTGAAAGCGGATGCGCCAAAACCACGTCTTTTGAGAATGTCTTAGAAAAGAAATCAAATATACATTTATTGTGTTCATATTACTTTTTTTTTTTTGCTTTTCTTAGTTTTACTTTTTAATTTCATTTTTAAATTGTTTTTTAACAATAGATTTGTTTATTCTAGTTTATGATTCAGGACGCGCGTGTATCAAATTAACTAAGATTGTTTTCTTTTTCAGTTGATTTTTTTTTTAATTTTATCATTCAATTTTAATTTGTTTATTCTAATTTCATGAAACATGTTGCAAGTTTGAACAATTAACTCGGATTTTTTTTTTCATTTCTAGTTGTTTTTTTATTTATATATAATTTAATCATTTACTATTTAATTTATAGTTATGCTTCATAATTAACTAGGTTTAATCTAATATGTTTATGTCTCAATTTTTTTTTTAAATGTTGTCTCGATAAATGTTTTAGTCGAGTTATACTTTTAATCATTGTTTAGGTTGTCTTTAAACTCGTTATATTAATCAGGTTATATCAAATCAATTCTCACATAATTTTAAAAACAATTCTACTAGAAAACATATTAGTAATATCTTAATATTATTTTACATTAAAAAAAATAATCTTAACTTCCAGCAAAGTGCAAACTAATAAACTAAAGTGTGCTCTAAAAGACTGAGATAAAGAAGAAGAAAAATACTAGAAGTAGACAGGAAAAGAAGAAGGTGAAATGTAAGGTGTATTAATTGGTTGATGATGCAGGACTACGGTGGGGTCGAAAGTTGATGGAAGCTGACGGGTCAATTAAGGCCTGTCTCGGTCTTCAACAATGTGGCAGATAATTTTATTTGCCAGCCTTTCTTTTTCAAGATTTATTACAATTTAATCCCTCCACTCTCGAGTTAATTTCTGACCCCGGCAATGTCGAAGTATCATTCGGCAGTTGTATTGTATTCCTATTGTCTTAGGCTGTATTTGTCTTGGGCCCTACGGTGGACGGGTGATGAGAGAAGTTGGATCTGGTTGTCTGCCACTCAGGGCACATATTTTATTTTCGGTAGGTGAGAAGGGTGAGGGGGTTCATTTGTTTTGTTGTTTTCCAATCACGTGACATGCATGCCATTCATTCTTCGAGGTGCTTTTCACCTTTGAAGCCCTTCTGCGCCTGAATCGATGAGATGACGTGTCACTAATTATTGTTATAGTGAACTCTTCTCTTGTTGCATGTTGAGAAGCTTTTACAAAGAAAGCTAGCTAGGACCACTACGATATGTAATCCTGGTCAGCATTTCCATATGATTATTGAATTAATTGTATTAAAATTAATTTATTTTATATTTTAATTTAAATTATATTTAACAAAAATATATAAATTTTAAAAAGACCAACAATAATCAAATAACAAAATAAATAGTTAATTTTCTATCCATAAAAAGATGAAAACATAAATTGAAAATTCATCTCTACGTTACCGTCATTTTCATTACTATAACAGTTAAAATTATTATCAACATTATTACTCAAATAATTAAAATCACTAAACTGGCCTGAAAAATAAAATAAAATCAAAATATTTTAACAAAAAAAACAATAAAAAAAGAATCACTAAAATTTTCATTATTATTGCGCAAAAAATAAAATCATAAAATTATCTGATCCAAAAAATAAATAAAATAACAGAAAACACCAAAAAAAAAAGAAGGAAAAAAGGAGCAATATTAATTTTAAAATTATCACCAACATAAATTAAAATTTCAGAATAAAACCTAATAAAAATAAAACCCCGAAAAAAATGAACCAAAAAAATAATGATCTAAAAGCATAAATGAATAAATACGGACAGAAAACAAACACTATCCAAACATTGTATTTTTTAATATTTTTAGATCATTTTCATGTGATGATATTAAAAATGATTTAAAAAAACAATTATCATTTTAATATATTTCAGTAAAAAATTTTTTTAAAAAAATATATATTTTTTAAAAAATCAATTACATTTCCAAGCAAAATAAAAATATGTTGAGTGTGGGATTCAAACCCACGCCCTTTCAGACAACAACATTAATCTCGCGCCTTGGACCAACTCAGCCATCTCAATATCTTGCTCATGATTCACGACAATATATATTAATAGGAAAGTTAACTCGGACGCGTTTATACATATCAACCCATTTCCTTTTGTTATGGTGCCGGAAAAACACTATGGATTGCTATTGTATTTTTCTGACGCCTTTTATATTATAGATAAAACTAGTTAATTACTCGCACTGCATTACGGGCGGAACAAATAATTTTTACAATTGTCAGATTAAAATATAATATTTCAATATGTAAAGTTTGATATAATGAAACAGATCAACATATCCTATTTATTGCGTTAATAACGGGAAAAAAAACAAAATTAAATCAAAGGCTAAAAAAAACCTAAAAACATTAACAAAAGAGCAAATAAAAAATAAAATAAATGATAATAAAAATAAAAATTATTGCCTGAAAAAAAAAATTATTTGACTTGAAAATTAAAAAAATTGACCGCACTACATTGCGGGCTGAGTAAACAATTTTTATAATTGTTGGGATTAAATAAATTAATAGGATTTGCTAGTCCAAAATTAAAATATAATATCTATATATGCAAAATTTAATATAATATCACTCATTACTTATTTATTTATTTTACTTTGTTTTATTGGAAAGCCCATAAATCCACATACTACATAGTAAGTGTCATAACCCATTTTTGGGTTATTATCTAAAAATTATAAAATAATAAAAATAAAATAAAATAAAAAAGGTTGGCGTTGGTAGAAAAATAAGTTTGGAAATTTTGGACGGATTCAAGAGCCCGATTGTATCTTTTTTTGTGCCAAAAAATGAAAGAAAATGCATATTTAAGGCTAAAATAATTTATTATTGGATAAATTTGCGTAAAATTTAAGTCGGTAGGCATAATTATATTTTTATAGGCCAATTTGATTTGATTTTATGTCAATTCAAAATATAATTATGTTTAAGAATTAATTTAGGGTCCAATTGAAAGACTTAATTATACTTTAAATGGGTTAAATTAATTTTATTAAGAACTTAATTGATGAAAAATCATGTATAATTGAGCTTAATTCAGGTTTAATCGAAAAGATTGGAACTTCAAAAATATAGCTCCTTATCATCCTAAATTGCAAATGTCAACTTCAAATCTCCATTCCCTACCAAAAGGCCTGGAAATCAAACCAAGAATTTGTCAGAAAATCAAACTAAAAGTTTCCTGAAAAAGAATTACCAAAAAACTTAGGAACAATTACCCCCATTACCCTTAACCTAGTTGGTACAAGCCGGATCTCATTTGTAAATACCACGCAGGAATCGCAGGACACAACATCCATACATGCAATGCCTTCAAAAGGAAACTCTTACAATTGATAAAGACTGGCTAGATAACATTCAAAGAACAATCCCTTAATGTAAGCACCAATCCCTTACCAGTAACAGCTGACCCTCGGCAGTGTGCAAATTTTCTGTTGTCGACCACCACATTAACCTCCTTCCTCAGCACCGGCAACCTCTTTGTTACCTCCAGTAGTAGCAACAAATCTCCAGCGACACGCAACAATGGGCTCTGTCTCTCTCCCTTCTCCATTGCAAGAGGTTTTAGCTCCTCTCCCGATCACCATAGGCCACCACTCCCGACGCCGCCACCATAAGCAAAACCAACTCGGCCTCTTGTACACTGCGGCAGTGACAAGTACGCCGTTTGTCTCCCTCCATCAACCTCTTAGTTACTATTTACCTTCGGTGAATAGTGAGACGTAATTCATGTCTCACTATTCACATGATGAACAGTGGGTGATGGATGGGCTGGACATAATGTCTAGTCGGGTCACCCGAAAGGGAGGTGGGCCGCCCAGGACACATGGGTTGGAAGCCCAACCCAAAAGGAGGTGGGTTAGAAGCCCAACCCCTAAATGGGTGGGTCGTTTGGACCACCCAGGCTGGGAGTCCAACCCCAAAGTGGTTGGCCTTTTGGCCCATCTGGGCTAGGCAGCCAGCCCATAAAAAATAATAATTAGGAAAAATATAAAAAATACAAAAATTTACATGAAATAAAAAAAAAAATACAAAAATGTATCATTTTTTTCTTTTAATTTTTTTTTCTTTCGAGCATACGACCGAATTCCAAGGTTTTCCAAGCATATTTTTTGTAAAACGAAATATAATATATATTGATTTCAACAACTTTAATATATATAGATTTTTTCAACTTTAATAAAGCATTAATCAAGAGCATTAAGAACAATGTTTTTTTGGCGCTTCGGGCCCCGCCTTCCCCAGAGGGAAGAACTGCGCGTGGTGAAAGGAGGGTGTTTTATAGTCGTAAAATTTACAACTATAATTCTCAGGAGTCGCCATGTAGTATTAAGGTCATTAGGAAACCTAATGGTCTGCGAGAGTCTGGGTAAGGGGACTTGTTGTGCAAGGGGAACACGCATCACCCCCAATGCACCCTACCTAAGGTAAGCTGCATTATTGTTTGATTGTTTTTCTTAAGTCATTTTTTATTCGTTGGTATTTTCTAAGGCTTGAAGTAGATATCTCTTCATGAGGGAGTCTTTACTTCATTGGAAGTTGAAAACATAACCATTTTAAAGTTTGGAATTTTTTACACTCCATAACAAAAAATTCTTTTTTTTTACTATCCGCGGATGTACTTTACAATTTAATTTTACACCACGATAGCTAAAACAAAATAATTATTAATTTTTTTTGATATTTTGGCCAAATTCCAACGAATAATCATAAACTGGTTACGATATCCAATTTTCGTTCAAAACATGTGAAAGATGCAACATATATTTTTTTAATGAAAAATATGCTTGGAAAAACTTTGGAATTTGGTCGTATGCATGAAAACAACACATTTTTGTTTGTTTTTTTAAATGCATTTTTTTATATTTTTTTAAAAGGCCCAACTCTGCTGGGCTTAGGCTGGACACAACCCAACCAACTGGGCTGGGTCGAGAATAGCCCGGTCTAGGACACAATCAATTAATGAAAAAAAAACTAAACTGTTGCACTATTCATGTATTGCGTGAATTAATTCACTCTTACACTGTTCACGTATTACGTGAACAGTAAAGGGGTGTTTGGTCGATAGTGACTAGAGGTTTACTTGCTACTACCGCTAGGTAGATGAGGTCGAGGTGGTTCTTTCTATGGTGGTGGAGTCGGAAATGGTGGCCTTTGGTGGTTGGGAGGAGCGCCGGAAGCTTGGCTGGTATACGCGACTGTTGCTGCTACCAGGGGTCACGGTGGAGCTTCTGGCATGGAAGAGGAGCCATTGGTGTTGAGGGGGTGATGTTGGTGCTCACTGGAGGCTGGCTGGAGGATAGAGAGAGAGAGGGTTGACGCTACAAGTGAGAGAGAGAGAGAGAGAGTTGTCGGTGCTAGTGTCCTGCAGGTGCCGGTGTCCTGCCGACGCCGAGGGAGATGGAAGGGTGGCTGTCATGTGCAAGTTTTTGGTCACGGCGTCTCCGCAAATTTTTGTGTCTGTGTTATCGTCTTCCTCGTACAAATTTTACATTTGTTCTCTAGTCTGCCTGTTTGCTATCATCTGTGTTGTCTTCCACGTTTCTGTATTGTTCATGCTACTACCCCGGTTTTTTCAGTATTATATCTTGCCCCCCTGTTCTGTAAATTTGCTCCCCCTTTATAGACTCAATGTGAAGGTTGCAGGTATGGAAATGGTGTCCAGGAATGGGGGTGTTGTGGTGGTGAGTTGTAGAGCATGGTTGCTGGCATGGCAAAGCATGGCTGCCGGTAATGCCTTGGTAGACATGTTTTTTTTTTAATTTGAAATGACATTAAAAATGGGTTGTGATAAAAAAGAGTTTTTTGAAGGGGAAAACCGAGAAGAATGATGTTTTTTCTTTAATTTTGGCTTCCAATCATCCAAAAAAGTTTCGTCTCCGAAAATTCTGATCTTCTCAATTTAACCCAAATCAGGCTTCCAAACTTAATTTCTCACCGATTAAGCCCTTAAAAGATTAATTTGACCATTTAAAGTATAATTAAGTCCTTACGCTTAATTAAATCCTTCAATTGGCTCTAAATTAATCACTAAACATAATTACACTTTAAATTGGTCGGCGATTAAATCAAACTGACCATAAAAATATAATTATGTCTTTCGACTTAAGTTTTACACAGATTCATCCAATAATAAATTATTTTAGGCTTGAATCTGTTTTTTCCTTCATTTTTGGGCACAAAAGAGGTATGATCGAGCTATCAAAAACGTCCAAAATTTCCACTTTGATTTTTATGTTGACACCAACCCCTTTTATTTTATTTTATTTTTTGTTTTATTTTGGGTAGATTTAGGGGAATAACCCATAATTGGTTTATGACAACTCTTTAATTTTTTTTCCAGACATTTATTTTCAATTTTTTTATCTTCACTCAATATTTATTTATCAAACTTGAGTGAATATTAACTATATTGATTGCATGAATATAGTTAGTGGCCTATGCAACCACCTGATTGGCTATATGAGCTAATCACTAATATGAACTTCATGCTATTTTCTAAGTACTACAAGCACATATTTATTACTCAATATATGATCTTCATTAAGAATAACGAGCAACAATTTTTTTTCCCACGTATACTTTTTTTTATCTCTGGACCCACTTTTTTTTATTTTTTTTTCCTGTTTTTTTTCCCACCTATACATTTTGTTTTGGTTTTTTTTATAACCGTGGTGTTCGAGCCAGCTTACGCGCACCATGATTTTTTTCCCACGTATACATTTTTTATGATAACCGGGGTATTCAGGACAACTTACGCGCGTCATGAATAATCCCCGGAATAACTTTTTTTTAATATTTTTTTCTGTTTCTTTTTCCCACTTATAATTTTTTCTTTTATAACCGTGGTGTCCGGGTCAGCTTGCGGGCACCACGACTATTATTTTATAGAATAGGTAAAGGAGATCGCAATTTCAAACAGTAATGATCAGTTATTTCAACTGGTTTTCACTTTTCACTACTATTTGAAAAAAAATTCCTTTTTTATATATTTCTTACATAATTCTTATTTCTGTCCATGTTTATATGTACATGATTTTAGTTTTTATTTCCATTTTTTTTTAATTCCACTGTTATTGAGATTTTTTTTAATGTTTAAATTTTAATTTGTGTTGGTCATCATTTAAAAAATAATGTTCGTTATTATTTCTCTTTTTTTTTATTCTTCAAGTTAAATAATTTCTTTAAATATAATAATATTTATTTTTTGTTAATATTGTTAGGTATTGAATTTTCTAATTATTATAGATAAAACATTCAAAATAATGATAATGATTATTTGTAAGTTTTATTTTCTTTTAAATATATCACACTAATTATATATTTTGATATTTATTTAATATTAGAGCCTTAATATATATAAATGACCTAAGTTTTTTTGAAAAAAAAATTAATATCATTGTTCTGAAATATTTTTAATATAATAATATGAAAATAAAAAAAATTATGGAATTTTTTTCTCTAGCAATAATTATGGTCTCACCAATTTTTATTATTTCCACTGTTATTAAGGTTATTTTTTTTAATATTTTATTTTAATTTCTGTTGGTGGTCATTTAAAAAATGATATTTTCTATTTTTCTCGTTTTTTATTCTTCGGTTTAAATAATTTTTGAAAATCTAATAATATTTATTTTTGTTTTGTCATTTATTTAGTTTTTTAATTGTTTTTTTGTTAATATTGTTAGGTGTTAAAATTTCTTATTATTATAGATAAAACATTCAAAATAATGATAATGATTATTTGTAATATTTTTTTCTTATCAATATATGAGACTAATTATATATTTTGATATTTATTTAATATCAGCACCATTATATATATATATATAGTGGGGAAAAAATATTGTGGTGCGCGTAAGCTAGCTCGGACACCCCGGTTATTAAAAAAACCAAAAAACATGTATAAGAGGGGAAAAAAGAAAAAAAATGTAAAACAAAAGTGGGTTTGAGGATTAATCGTGGTGCGCATAAGCTGGCCCGGAAACCCTGGTTATCAAAAAAGAAGAAGAAAAAAAGCATAAGCAGGAAAGCACTGTAGCAATTAAAAAAAGTGGGTCCGGTAATTAGTCATGGTGCGCGTAAGCTGGGTCGGACACCCCAGTTATCAAAAATAAAATGTATAAGTGGGGAAAAAAAAGAAGGAAAAAAATGTAAAAAAAAGTGGGTCCGGGGATTAGTCGTGGTGCGCGTAAGCTGACCCGAACACCCCGGTTATAAAAAAAATGTATACGTAAGGAAAAAAATCGCAGTGCACGTAAGCTAGCCCGAATACCCCGGTTATCAAAGAAAAACAAAAAAAATGTATAAAAGGGGAAAAAAATAGGAAAAAAAACTGTAAAAAAAAAAGTGGGTCCGGAGATTAGTCGTGGTACCCGTGAGCTGGCCCGGACACCCCGGTTATTAAAAAAACCAAAAAAAAGGAGTCCGGTTAAAAAAAAGTGCAAGAGAAAGCACTATAGCAATCCACAGTGAAATGTGTGGGGAGCTACAGTGCTTTCCCCACACGATTTATATGTTGTGGGTTTTACGGTCTATCTCAATTGATTCATTTTTTTTTTACTTCATCATTTAATATTGTGTTCTATTAAAAATTAGTCCTCATGATTTGTTTTAGTTTGTTATTAACCTGGTATCATGACATGTGAATATGGCTTAATAGTTAACCTAGGTTGACAATTGAGGATAAAACTTCATAATTTGTTTTGACTTGCTGTTGGGAGTTCCAGTCTCTTGTTTTCTGGTTTCATTGGTTAGGTGTGTGATGTTCTTGAGTCAGGTTTTACTCATCAATATGGAATCATGTAGTCTGAATTGATATCTGAGGGAAATAATAATAAAGTCAAGCGACTGAGATTTCTATTGTTAGACATTTGAGTGTGTAAAACAGTCTCATATATATCTCTACAAATTTCAGATTTTTAATTATGTCCAAATAAGTATTTACTTTTAATTTAAGAGGACCAAATCAAATGCGCCATAGCATTTGCTGAGGAATTATGTCACATACAATTCCATCTCATCATACTGTCCTCGAATTTGTTTGAAAACATCAGTAATTTTAGGAGTAAATCTCTTGCTTCGATATTGTCCCATCACCATTTCTTAGAAGAGGCCAGAAAACTAGGCGACATTAAGACCCTTCACACTACCCTGGATGAAAACCAAAAAAGTAATTGAAACAGAACTCTTTATGGATCACAAATATCTTCAATGAGAGTATTGTGATCTAAGTCCAAGTCCATCTAATCCAAGTTCAAGTCCATGAGAATTCGTCTCCTGCGAGAGCTGTTTCCCCCATGCTTCACGTCCCACCTACTCCAATTTTCGTTCCTACTTACTCCTTCAATTTCTTATAACAGCTAGATATATACGAACATAGAATCTTTTTGAGTAGTGCTAAACTGCTAATTTTACCAAAATATTCTTCTCGAATCAATTTTCAATATCATTTGCAATGGCTGCGATTTGTGGAGATGTGATTTTGGAAACAATTTGATCAGCAAGATTAGCATTATATGTTCATTTTATTATTGTTGAATGAATCTTATTGGCCTTGCTACAATTTAACAAGATGGCGAGGCTAAAGTATTGCGGAGCTGCTACGAACTTAATAGAGCAGGAGGAACTTGCATGCACTGTTATTCAGAAAGTGAACCCAGTCCCATGAACAAGCATCCTCTTCTCAATCAAATTCTGTTTGACAGAATAATCTATAATTTTCCTCGTGAAACTAGCACCCGTCAATCAAATATGTTGAACTAGAACAACTAATATACCTTAATTAAGTCATTCAAGGTTTTTCTTTTGGCTCTTCAAGTAGAAGGGCGAGGCTGTTATTGGTGTTATCTGCTGATTTGATTTGATGAAGTAATGGTATCATTGCAAACGAGATATCGAGATGTAGATTTCCATCGAGAAAAAGTATCCCTCATGGCCCTTTTTGTTAGACTACAAGGACTAATGTGAAATACTTCTGACAATTCGTGGAGTCAGTAACCCTCCTAGATGCACACGACACAATTTTAGGAATAGAAATGGTTGATGCCTTTATTCTCAATATTCTGCCTTTTATAGGCCTTTTACATAGCTGTAATAAATAATACTTAAATGGTCTCTTTAATGGACCATTAACTTTCCTAACGGGTACTAACCCTTTCATTTCCATAACTGACAATTAGCTATTTATTTCCTAATAAATTTCATAACTGTTGGTACTGACATAACCCCCTCCATTACATTTTAACTGAGCTTAGTTGATTGTGGTTCATTAATTGAACTAGGCTCGTAACAAAGCCTCTCTCTGCAGAAGAACTCGTCCTCGAGTTCTGGGTATGTTTGTCTTAGCTCCTCTGCGTCCATCCATGTTGCATCTTCCTCATTAGATCCTTTCCACTAAACCAAGAAGTCAACTCCTGCGCGATTCCCCTTCTTCTTGAGTCTTCTGTCTAATATCTTCTCTGGTTCAGGTGCAAGGGTCCCTTCTTCCATCACGGTGGGTAGCCTAGGGTTAGGGCTGACCTGAGTTCCAATCTTCTTTTTTAGGCAGGAGATGTGAAATACGGGGTAAATCTTGAAGTCTTTGGGCAGATCAAGTTTATATGCTACTTCCCCAATCTTTTGAATGATCTGGAACAGTCCAAAGTACCTTGGGGAAAGCT
This sequence comes from Salix koriyanagi, assembly GCA_029228605.1. Classification (NCBI taxonomy): domain Eukaryota; kingdom Viridiplantae; phylum Streptophyta; class Magnoliopsida; order Malpighiales; family Salicaceae; genus Salix; species Salix koriyanagi. The sequence goes on from CM055342.1 coordinate 7,990,917, forward strand.
TCAAGTTTTTTCCTCACGGCTACAATCAACTGTCTATAGGGTCTTAACCTTAAATAGACCCAATCACCCACATTATATTCTTTCGGTGTTCTCTTTTTATCTGTGTATATCTTCATTCTTGTTTGAGCTTATTGCAGGTTCTCTCGGGCCAAGGCTAGGATCAAGTCTTGACTCCTTATTTCATCCTCAACCGCTTGTACTGCTGTGGTTCCAGGCTCATAGGGGAGGAGCCATGGTGGTTTCTGTCCATAGACAATTTCAAAGGGAGTGGGTCATGTGGAGGAATGCTCTGAAGTGTTGTATGTCCACTCAGCTAGAGGCAGCCACCCGGCCCAGTCCTTAGGTCTATCACTTGTAAAACACCTGAGGTAACCTTCTAACCATTTGTTCATTATCTATGTCTGGTCGTCTATCTAAGGGTAATAGGTCGAACTCATTAGCAATTTTGTTCCACTTAAATGGAAGATTTCCTTCCAAAATTTACTTGTGAATACTGCATCTCGATCACTGACAATGCTATGTAGGATGCCATGTAATTTGAATACATTTTCCATGAATGCTTTGGCTATTGTTGCTGCTGTATATGGGTGTGCTAATGGTACATAATGACTGTATTTGCTAAATCTGTCGACTATCACCATGATTACGTCATATCCCTTGGACAGAGGTAGTCCCTCTATGAAATCCATGCTAATATCCACTCATGCTTTGCTTGGCACTGGCAGAGGCTGTAGAGTCCCAGTTGGTTTGAGGTTTTCAGTTTTGTTTCTTTGGCACACCTCACATTCTCAAATAAACTTCCTGATGTCTTTTCTCATTCCATGCCAAAAGAATTCCCTCTTGAGTCTGGAGTGAGTCTTTTGTGAACCAGTATGCCCTCCCATGGGGCTGCTGTGAAAATGCTGCATGACCTTCTCTTGATGTGTCTTTAAAGTCCCTAAGTGTAGTCTTCCTTTGTAGAATAAGAAACCCCCCTGACTTGGTATTTGAGGGCATCAAGATCACCTTGCTGGTAGTGGTTGAATAACTGCTGCAACTGGGGATCCTGGTTGTATACTTGATGAAGTCCTTCCCACCAATTAACAGAAATCATATTGATTGCCTTGAGGTCTCCATTTGTAGTAGTGGATCCTTCTATCTTTGATTTGTTCTCCTGGTCTGGCAGCCTAGAGAGAGCATTTGCTGCCTTATTTCCTTTGCCCTGACGATATTCCACACAAAAGTCAAAACCCAATAGTTTTGATATCCATTTTTGCTGGAAAGGTGTCCCCACCCTTTGTTCCAAGAGGTGCTTCAGAGCTTGCTGGTCCGTTCTGACTTTAAATCTGTGTCCCAGTAGGTAGTGTCTCCATTTTTGAATTGCTAACACCAGGGCTAGAAACTCTTTCTCGCAAGTGGATAGAAACAATTTTTTCCCTTTTAAAGCTTGACTCAAATAGGATATAGGTCTCCCTTCCTGCATTAAAATTGTTCCCAACCCATTCCCAGAAGCATCACATTCTATTACAAACATTTTGGAAAAATCTGGCAAGGCAAGAACAGGGGGTGTCACCATAGTTGCCTTAAGTCTGCAAAAGCTTAGCTGGCTTGCTCACTCTATTTAAAAGAATTTCTTTTTAGTAGAGCAGTTAGAGAAGCTGCAATACTCCCGTAGCCCTTAACAAACCTCCTGTAGTAACCTGTTAGCCCCAGAAATCCCCTTAGAGCCTTAGGACTTTTAGGCTCAGGCCACTCCATTATGGCTGAAATCTTTAAGGGGTTTGCATTGACTCGTCTCTAGAAATAATATGTCCCAAATACTCCACCTCCCGACAGCCAAAGATACACTTTGAGGCCTTAGCGTATAGTTAATGTTGACTCAAGACTTCTAGGAAAACCCTTAGATGTCCCACATGTTCTTCAAGAGATTTGTTGTACATAAGTATATCATCAAAAAATACTAGCACAAATTTTCTGAGATATGGTCTGAATATCTCATTCATCAACCCTTGAAAGGTTGATGGGGCATTGGTGAGCCCAAAAGGCATCACCAAAAACTCATAATGCCACTCATGGGCTCAAAATGCAGTTTTGGGCACATCTTCAGTCTTCATTCTGATTTGATGGTAGCCCGATCGCAAGTCAAGTTTAGAAAATATCTCAGCACCATTTAATTCATCTAATAACTCATCTATATTAGGAATGGGAAACTTATCTTTAATAGTATCCTTGTTGAGAGCTCAATAATCCATGCACATTCGCCAACTCCCATCTGCTTTCCTTACCAAGAGAACTGGTGAGGAGTATTCGCTTTGACTTGGTTGTATGATCCCAGCCTTAAGCATTTCCTTTACCAGCCTTTCAATTTCTTCTTTCTGATAGTAAGGGTATCTATAAGGCCTTACACATGTTGGCTTTGCTGCCTCTTGAAGTTGGATTTGATGGTCGTGACTCCTTGGAGGTGGGAGTCCAGTAGGTTCACCAAACACTATTTTGAATTTATTCAAAACAGTTTGTAGGGATGGCTCTATTGGTGCTCCTCTTGTACTGTCACTGTTTTCAAGGAATTGCAGCCATATTCCTTTACCTTCTGTAATGGTAACCTTGCTCAGATTCTGCTCTTCCTTAATAGCTTCCTTAGGGAGCCTTAAGTGGTGCTGTGAATTGCAGATTCAAAGTCACAAGGAATTGCAATTAGGCTGGTGCAAAGTCTCTTTGCAATTGTATTGGAATCTCTCCAAAATCAAATTGAAATTTATTCAATCAAAGATAAAATTCTGAAGTGTTCTTTACTGTTACATTCTTCTCCTTAAATAGGAATGAAAAAACCAAACTTAACTAGGAAAGCAACAAATAAGGAAATTAAAATAAATTCAGATAAATAAAGCAATCCAATAATTAAAGAAATTAACTAAATGCAGGCTTCTTGTAACGGTAGAATTCCAAGGCTTGATCGCATCCTGTGTTGATGTTGAATGTATCCATATCTCTCTTCTTGCAACGGTAAGGTGCTGAATTGTAGAAGCTGTGATCATGTGACAATTGTATCCATTTTTGGCATGTGCTCTGCCCCAATCGTATCCTCCTGATCATGTATCTCCTACTGATTTGCATCATTAAGCCTTGCAGAAATACGTCCTATCGCCCTACCTGGAAACTCATACTTAGATCAGCAAAGTTCCACTTGATAGTCCCCAGATTTCTTAACCAATCCACCCCTAGCATAACATCACACCCTCCTAGGGTTAATAAAAACAGATCTGCTAACACCTTACAGCCTTGCATCTTCAAAAGAACTGTCTTGCAACAGCCCATACAAGGAAGAGTGTCTCCATTAGCAACTTGGACTGTCAGCTGGCCACTCTCTACTAGTAATTTCGCTTTCTTTGCTATCTTCTCATCAATAAAATTATGAGTACTTCCTGTATCAATGAGAATAATAACTGAACATGTCCCATTTTTTCCCATCAATCTCATGGTTTTGGGTGCAGGTGCCCTTGCAATCGCATGCAAGGATATGCATAACAACTCAGCCTGTTGGAGTGCTTGTGAGATCTCGGTATCTTGTTGGTTGAATGACTCTTCTCCTTCCTCTTCCTGAAACTTCATTCCCTCCAGGAAGTATAATTTTGGTCTGCTGCATTTGTGTCCTGGCTGGTACTTTTCATCACAGAAGTAGCATATGCTTTTTTCTCTTCTCTCCTGCATTTAATTGGGACTTATACGTCTGATGGGGTATAGGTTTTTGTGGGTTGATGAAGTAAACCCTGGGAAATAAATGTAAGTGTTAAATTAAAGAAATAAATTAAAAGAGAAATAAAATAAGTTGAGGGGAGGGTGAAATTGAAATAATTGTAAAGATTATGACTTATAATATAAGAAGAGAACATGTGGGGTAAAAAGGAGCATTTAAAGGAGATGGGGGCCTAAGTGCAATAAGAGAAATTGAGGAGTATAAATACCCCTCCTTTCGCTCATTTCCAGCAAAGAAGGAGGGGGAGAAAGAAAGGGAGATTTTGATATTTTCTTCCCCAAATTAAAGAAAAATTTCGAAGTGAAAGTGAGTTTAAGGGCTACCAAAACATTCAAACATCAAAAACCCAAAGATTTGGAGTATTATTGGAAGGAGAAAGTGGAGGAAAAGGAGTGTTTGGGCTGCCAACAGTAGGAAGAAGAAGAAGAGAGGAGAATATTGTGATTTCACAAGCTATTAGATATTGAATCTCTCTTGGTAAGGTGTTTCTTATATGCATCTAAAAGATTCTCTACTTTATGGTTAAAGTGCATGACTTTTCTTTAAGAATTTTGGGTTAGGGTTCTTGAAAAAAAATTTGGGGGAAATGTGGAATTGTGTGCAATTGATGTTTGTGGCATGAAATAGGATGTGGATGTTGTGTATTGAATGGTTGAGCATGAAAAGAATGAGGAAAGTCTTGTTTTCCCAAGGTCAATTTTCGGCCAAATGCATGTGTTGCAGAAATTGACAATTTCACATATTCATGTCTTGACTTTGAGAGAGAATTGGAATGGGAAAACAAAGGAATTAGGATCGGGTTCCTTCATAGGAGTTGAAGTTCTGGATGTCTACTATCCAAGGAAACTTGTTTCACTAAATTTGGAATTTTATAACTCTAGTTAAGGGTCACCTAACGTGGTTGTGCAGGGCGGGACTCGCGAAACAGCCAGTCTGTCACATTCGAGATGCATTTCGTAAATTTTGGAAGCAGAAGTGGGTTTTATAGCCTTCGAAGAGTTGTATCTCTATATGTCAGCTTTCTAACAAGATAAATTTTGTACAAAACGGAGTTCTACAACTCCAGTTATAGTGAAAGGCAGGTCGAAATCTGGCCTCTGCTGGCAACTTTGAGAAAAAGGGGAAATGAGGTGGGAGGTCATGAAACGATGAAGTAAAATGAAGCAAATTTTAGAACATCTAACAAAGAAAAATGAAAATACCAAATCAAGGTAGAGGGTTGACTTTAACTATGGGGTTGGCTGGCATACATGTATGTGTTCTGTTGGGATTTGTTAACTGGGGTTATGTTACTGCCCACCTGATATTGTTGAGACATGTTATTGTTTCAGGACCTGTTATTGTTTCGACCTGTTACTGTTTTAGGACATGTAAGTGTTTGAGGACTAGTTCTCATTGCCAATTTCTACAATAGCCTCCTTGACAGAAATGACTTAAATGTTAATTACAATTTCATGGTATGATGGTGTGAAATGTGGACACTTGAATATGAACATATGAATTCTTGAAATATTTGTGGTGACGAATGTGATTCAAAAATACAAATGTATTGATTTAAGATCATTGATGTCATAGGTGGTGTGGTCGGGATTGGACCATCGTCAAGGCAAGAACATCCCACATGTGGAGCAGGTAGGTGCCTTGCACCTTCCTTTTTCATACATTGAATAAGGAAATACTTTAACATGAATATTACTCTATTGTGTAAGAACCTATATCAGATTGTTGAAAGCGTAAATATTGATGAACGATTGATTAGCTTCGGCTAATGGCATCCGAATGGATGACTAGGTCGAACGATTGATTAGCTTTGGCTAATGGCATCTGAATGGATGACCGGGATGAATGATTGATTATCTTTGGCTAATGGCATCTGAAAAGGATGACCGGGATGAATGAACGATTAACCTCAGTAAATATGCCTTAACAGGATAGACGGGTTATTAATTATGGTTGTGTTGAGGACGATGTTTAAGATTTTGTAGACCCAGGATGATTGGATCGAGATTGATTTTAAGGGTTCTGTTATTGTTTCCAAACCTGTTACTGTTTGATCTGTTACTGTTTGGAACTGTTACTGTTTCCAAACCTGTTACTGTTTGATCTGTTACTGTTGGATCTGTGACTGTTTGGAACTGTTACTGTTCTGACCTGTTACTGTTTCCGGACCTGTTACTGTTTGAATTGTTACTGTTTGATATGTTACTATTAGTGTTTGAGATATGTTATTGTCTCGGGACATGTTACTGTTAAATTGATGCATTTATATGCATTACAAGCTATTTGTACCAAGTACATGAAGAAATTATAAATGTTAATGCCTCCTGTAACTGCCAGACCGTTTAGTTACCATTATTATTATCATTAAGTAATTACATTTTTTAAATGTTTTGTATTGTTGTAGGGACGTCACATCCATGAGATGTCTAAGGAACCCGATACACGGGAACCTACTTTTGCAAGGAATCATGTAGATGCATTCTAAATCACAATGTATTTTGTGTGAATCAATGTACTGAACACATAACTTTTATTAGACCCTTTTGTGTAAATTCGTAATGGCTATTAGTAGTATAGGAATGCAACCTCATGTCCATGTATGTATATTTTTAATATGAATTTCTAATTATGCAACCTTAATACTACATGTTTATGTAAGATCCACTTTTAATGAAATGTTGATTGTATGGATGGTATTCTGATGTTGTGAGGTAATCAGGTTCGCTGATTTCCGGTATCATATGTGTTAGATATATAAAAAAAAAAATCCGGGTCGTTACAGTTGGTATCAGAGCACCTAATCTTGATCCTGGGGATCAATGATAATGGCATTGCTGTGGTGATTTTTGAACGGTATTATAGGATGGGTCGAACCAGACAGCAAGCTAGGACTGACCCAACCCCTACATGAGGAAGGGGGGTCGAGTTTACATTATAACAGTATGAAGGGGATTCCGTGGCATTTACTATGTCTTATATATACCTACAATATTGGTTCATTTCGAGAAGGGATGGAAAAATATACATATATATATATGTGTGTGTGTGTGTGTGTGTGTGTGTGTAGAAAAAATAAGCTGGTTGATATTGGCATTACCGATACGTTGGTGGTAAGATATAGGACTTGATTAGCTATTCAGTTTCAGAATAGTTAATGATATCGGCGGGTGACGTCGATATCGGTATAATTTATAAACTTGATTAGCTATTCGGTTTCGGAATAGTTAATGATATCGGTAGGTGAAGTCGATTTCGGCAGAATTTATAGACTTGATTAACTCTATGAGATGAAATCTAATGATGTCAAGAATCCTTGACATCGGCATACTCTAAAACCTCTTAAGGAAAAGAAAACAGGTAAAGGAAAGGTTAGGAAAATTTTATTTCTCGACGGGCAGATGTTCCTCCAGCGGAGGCATCTGAAGGCGAGAGGTAAATCGATATATCTTCCCCAACAGCGCCGATGGTTGCGTCGAACTTATTTTCAGATTATGCTTTTATGGAACATATAGTGTAGGCTGTGGTGTTAGAGGTGGCTACAGGTGCTTCCAGTGTAGCTTCTAGATTAGAGTGGGTCGTTATAATAGTACAATGGGCAAAAGATATATGGGAAATGGGTTGTGGAACATTCTCAAGAGAGGAGGTTTCAGGATTTAACACCTTTTGCCTCCACCTATTTTCCCACGAAGCACCATAGAGTAGACATGTTTCGTGATGGACTAAGACAATAACTGAGAATGATATTGATAGCTATGCAACTTCATTCTGTGCGGGATTTGGTACGGCTGCTCAGGGTATGGAGAGGGTTAGAGGTGTGAGCAAAGAAACCCGAGGGATTGTTCTACGATGCCAGGAAGATGCTACATCTGCAAAGGAGAGGGGCATCGATGGAAGGAGTGCCCATATATGGGTAGAGGTTGTTATTATTATGGGGACACGAGTCATCGGAAGAAGGATTGTCCTCGTAGGGCTACCTAGGGGAACCAAAGTCAGAGGACCAATGTTGGGAGTCAGCAACAGACAGATTATGGTTGATCGACCTGCTAGACTTACCTCATCAGGGATAAGTGTTACTCGAGGGAGGTCCAGGTTTCAGGAGGGAAGATTTCAAGGTCAGGTATATCATATGACTCAAGAGGATGTGAGAGCTATGCCTGATGTTGTGGTAGGTACTGTAATATCCCACATCGGCGGGTGAGGGAGTGGTAGCTGGCCTTATTAAGAGTGCTGGTTGCTAACTTGTCATACACATTTGGGGCGTTAAGCCCAGAAGTTGGCTCGCGTCACCAGGAATAAAACCATGAGGGCGGTAAGGCCCAAAGCGGACAATATATTGCAAGATGGGTCGGGCTGTTATAGGTACAATACAGTTAAATACAATGCAAGATTATACTTTAATTGATTCTGGAGCTAGTCATTCATTGTATTATGTAGAATTGTGGAATGATTGCATGTGGTGCCTCACAAGTTGCGAATAGGGGTGACAATTAGTACCCCTTTAGAAAGAAAGCATGAATACTGATGATATCTATAGAGGAGTGAAACTATATATTGAAGGGTTGGGATTGAATGTAGACCTTATGTCATTAGAATTATATGACTTTGACTTGATTTTTGGGCATGGATTGGTTAAGCAAACATAAGGCACAAGTGGACTGTTTTACCAAAACAGTGACTCTCCAGGGGGTAGGAAATAGGAATGTTGTATTTAAAGAAGAGAGAAAAGTTTTTCCAAACTGTATGATTTCAGTCTTAAGGGCTAGAAGGTTAATGAGGAAGGGTTGTCTTGTTTGGTTAACTCATGTAATATAAAAAAAAAACAAGTATCCACTTCCACGAATAGATGAATTGTTTGGTCAGTTAAAGGGTGCTAAGGTATTCTCTAAGATAGATTTGAGGTCGGAGTATCATCAATTGAGAATTAAAGAACAAGATATTCAGAAGACAACATTCAGAACCCGTTATGGACATTACGAGTTCATAGTGATGCCTTTTAGGTTGACCAATGCATCAGCGATGTTCATAGATTTGATAAATCGAGTATTTCAGCCTTTATTGGATCAATACATGGTGGTATTTATCGATGACATCTTGGTATACTCTAGCTCATATTCAGAGCATGAACAACATTTGCGGGTTGTGTTACAGACTTTGAGGGAGAATAAATTGTATGCAAAGCTGGATAAGTGTGAGTTTTGGCTCAAGGAAGTGGTATTTTTGGGTCATGTGATTTCTGCAGAAGGAATATTCATGGATCCAAAGAAGGTAGAGGTTGTGTTAAAATGGGAGAGGCCTACTAATGTGATAGAAATTCGAAGTTTCTTGGGTCTCGCAGGATATTACCGGAGGTTTATGGAGGGGTTCTCCACCATAGCATCACCTTTAACCAGACTAACTCGCAAATAAGTCAAATTTGTTTGGTCGGTGGAGTGTGAAGGGAGTTTTCAAGAACTAAAGAACAGGCTCACTTCTGCTCCTGTGTTGGCCCTTCCATCAGGAACAGAAGGGTTTGCGGTATATAGCGATGTTTCAAAAAGAGGTCTGGGATGTGTACTGATGCAACATGATTGTGTAATTGCTTATGTATCCAGGCAATTAAAGCCACATGAGGAGAATTGTCCAGTTTATGACCTGGAACTTGCAGCGGTAGTGTTTGCCCTAAGAATATGGAGACAATATTTGTATGGGTCACAACTGCAAATCTTCTCAGATCATAAAAGTTTGAAATATTTGATGTCGCAGAAAGAGTTAAACATGCGCCAAAGAAGATGGGTAGAGTTAATAAAAGATTTTAATTGTGTGATTGACTACCATCCTGGTAAGGCTAACATTATAGCAGACGCTTTAAGTAGAAAGGGTAAAGTAATTATGAATAACATAGAAATTAAGAGACAAGGAAGTATAGTGGAAATGAGAAAAATGGGTTTGTGGCTAAGTCTGGGTCCTGAAGGGTCATTGTTAGCCAGTTAAAAATCCGATCTGTACTTCGAGATAAAGTTTTGGAGGCTCACAAGTAATGAGAAAGTAAGGAAGGTCAAAGGGAATGTGAACCAGGGTATAGAAAAGTCCTTCTAGGTGTTATCTGATGGACTAATAACTATGAGAAGACGAATTTATTTGCCCAATAATGTGATCTTTAAAGATGAGGTATTGAGAGAAGCTCATGAATCCCGTTTTGCTACCATCCTGGAAGTACAACGATGTATAGGGATTTAAGGGAATATTATTGGTGGCCAAATATGAAGAGAGAAATAGCAGAAATTGTGTCAAATTATGGGATTTGTCAACAAGTGAAGATAGAACACCGGAAACCTACAGGGAAGTTGCAGCTGTTATCAGTTTCCAGAATGGAAATGGGAGGATATCTCTTTGGATTTTGTGATAGGATTACCCAAGGGAAAGAAAGGTAATGATGCCATATGGGTTATTGTGGACCGACTAACAAAGTCTTTTGTTTTTGCCTATGAGAACGACAGACTCAATGGATAAACTTGCAAAATTGTACATAAATGAAGTGGTCAGACTCTATGGGGCACCCGTATCGATTGTCTCTGACCGGGATCCAAGGTTCACATCGAGACTATGGCCTAGTTCACAATGGGTTTTAGGAACAAAGTTAAATTTAAACACGACATTTCATCCACAGACGGAAGGGCAGTCGGAGAGAACCATTCAAACTCTTGAGGATCTTTTAAGGTCTTGTGTACTGGAAATTGGTGGAAATTGGGAAGATCACTTCCCATTGGTAGAATTTACTTGTAATGGTAGTTATCAAACTACTATTGGTATGGCTCCATATGAACCATTGTACGGGCGAAAGTGTCGTACCTCAAGTTGTTGGGATGAAATAGGGCAAAGGAAGTTGTTAGGACCCGAAATGGTACAACAGACAATTGACAGGGTACAGGTGATTAGAAAAAGGATTTAACCATGGAAGTTAAGCCCATCAAGATTTTAGATCGGGATGTAATGATACTAAGGAATAAGAGAGTTACATTGGTGAGAGTATTATGGAGAAGCTCACAAATGGAGGAAGAAACGTGGAAAAGAGAGTCTGAGATAAAGAATAAGTATTCGCATTTATTACCTGAAATAGGTACTTAATTTAAATTCGAGGACGAAATTTCTAATAGGAGGGGAGAATGTAAACCCCGGGAAATAAATGTAAGTGTTAAATTAAAGAAATAAATTAAAAGAGAAATAAAATAAGTTGAGGGGAGGGTGAATTTGAAATAAATGTAAAGATTATGACTTATAATATAAGAAGAGAACAAGTGGGGTAAAAAAGAGCATTTATAGGAGATGGGGGCCTAAGTGCAATAAGAGAAATTGAGGAGTATAAATACCCCTCCTTTCCGTCATTTCCAGCAAAGAAGGAGGGGGAGAAAGAAAGGGAGATTTTGATATTTTCTTCCCCAAATTAAAGAAAAATTTCGAAGTGAAAGTGAGTTTAAGGGCTACCAAAACATTCAAACATCAAAAACCCAAAGATTTGGAGTATTATTGGAAGGAGAAAGTGGAGGAAAAGGAGTGTTTGGGCTGCCAACAGTAGGAAGAAGAAGAAGAGAGGAGAATATTGTGATTTCACAAGCTATTAGATCTTGAATCTCTCTTGGTAAGGTGTTTCTTATATGCATCTAAAAGATTCTCTACTTTATGGTTAAAGTGCATGACTTTTCTTTAAGAATTTTGGGTTAGGGTTCTTGAAAAAAAAAATTGGGGGAAATGTGGAATTGTGTGCAATTGATGTTTGTGGCATGAAATAGGATGTGGATGTTGTGTATTGAATGGTTGAGCATGAAAAGAATGAGGAAAGTCTTGTTTTCCCAAGGTCAATTTTCGGCCAAATGCATGTGTTGCAGAAATTAACAATTTCACATATTCATGTCTTGACTTTGAGAGAGAATTTGAATGGGAAAACAAAGGAATTAGGATCGGGTTCCTTCATAGGAGTTGAAGTTCTGGATGTCTACTATCCAAGGAAACTTGTTTCACTAAATTTGGAATTTTATAATTCTAGTTAAGGGTCACCTAACGTGGTTGTGCAGGGCAGACTCTGCAGAACAGCAGGTCTATCACATTCGAGATGCATTTCGTAAATTTTGGAAGCAGAAGTGGGTTTTATAGCCTTCAGAAGAGTTGTATCTCTATATGTCAGCTTTCTAACAAGATAAATTTTGTAGAAAACGGAGTTCTACAACTCCAGTTATAGTGAAAAATCTGGGCAGAGGTCGAAATCTGACCTCTGCTGGCAACTTTGAGAAAAAGGGGAAATGAGGTGGGAGGTCATGAAACGATGAAGTAAAATGAAGCCAATTTTAGAACATCTAACAAAGAAAAATGAAAATACCAAATCAAGGTAGAGGGTTGACTTTAACTATGGGGTTGGCTGGCATACATGTATGTGTTCTGTTGGGATTTATTGACTGGGGTTATGTTACTACCCACCTGATATTGTTGAGACATGTTATTGTTTCAGGACCTGTTATTGTTTTGACCTGTTACTATTTTAGGACATGTTAGTGTTTGAGGACTAGTTCTCATTGCCGATTTCTACAATAGCCTCCTCGGCAGAAATGACTTAAATGTTAATTACAATTTCATGGTATGATGGTGTGAATGTGGACACTTGAATATGAACATATGAATTCTTGAAATATTTGTGGTGACGAATGTGATTCAAAAATACAAATGTACTGATTTAAGATCATTGATGTCATAGGTGGTTTGGTCGGGATTGGACCATCGTCAAGGCAAGAACATCCCACATGTGGAGCAAGTAGGTGCCTTGCACCTTCCTTTTTCATACATTGAATAAGGAAATACTTTAACATGAATATTACTCTATTGTGTAAGAACCTATATCAGATTGTTGAAAGCGTAAATGTTGACGAACGATTGATTAGCTTCGGCTAATGGCATCCGAATGGATGACCGGGACGAACGATTGATTAGCTTCGGCTAGTGGCATCCAAATGGATGACCGGGACGAATGATTGATTAGCTTTGGTTAATAGCATCTGAAAAGGATGACCGGGATGAATGAACGATTAACCCTAGTAAATATGCCTTAAGAGGATAGACGGGTTATTAATTATGGTTGTATTAAGGACGATGTTTAAGATTTTGTAGACCCAGGATGATTGGATCGAGATTGATTTTAAGGGTTCTGTTACTGTTTCCAGACCTGTCACTGTTTGATCTGTTACTGTTTCCAGACCTGTTACTGTTTGATCTGTTACTGTTTGGAACTGTTACTGTTTCCAGACCTGTTATTGTTGGGCCTGTTACTGTTTGATCTGTTACTGTTTGGAACTGTTACTGTTCTGACCTGTTACTGTTTCCGGACCTGTTACTGTTTGAACTGTTACTATTTGAATTGTTATTGTTTGATCTGTTACTGTTTGATATGTTACTATTAGTGTTTGAGACATGTTATTGTCTCGGGACAGGTTACTGTTAAATTGATGCATTTATATGCATTACAAGCTATTTGTACCAAGTACATGAAGAAATTATAAATGTTAATGCCTCCTGTAACTGCCAGACCGTTTAGTTACCATTATTATTATCATTAAGTAATTACATTTTTTAAATGTTTTGTATTGCTGTAGGGACGTCACATCCACGAGATGTCTAAGGAACCCGATACACGGGAACCTACTTTTGCAAGGAATCATGTAGATGCATTCTAAATCACAATGTATTTTGTGTGAATCAATGTACTGAACACATAACTTTTATTAGACCCTTTTGTGTAAATTCGTAATGGCTATTAGTAGTATAGGAATGCAACCTCATGTCCATGTATGTATATTTTTAATATGAATTTCTAATTATGCAACCTTAATACTACATGTTTATGTAAGATCCACTTTTAATGAAATGTTGATTGTATGGATGGTATTCTGATGTTGTGAGGTAATCAGGTTCGCTGATTTCCGGTATCATATGTGTTAGATATATTTAGATATATTAAAAATAAAAAATCCGGGTCGTTACAGATGAAGTTGTTCTTGGTTGTTAGGGGGCTGGAAGTCTAAATGTTGGTGTTGGTGCTGGTAATCGGGGTAAGGGGTTTTGTCCAGGTAGTCTAAGAGGAGTATGTTTGAATGCAGGTGTGTTTGGGTGATTTTGGCTAGGAGAGTATCGGTGTGGGAAATGTTTTCTGGTTATCTCTTCTTCTTGTAGTCGAGCTAGTCCAAAAGCAGCTAGCTGCAAGAGTATTTGGCTTGAACATAGTAACGGTAATTCATATTTCATCTTTTAATCCACTTAAAAAAGTGCTTATACGAAATTCTTCACTTACTCCAGTTATTTTGTTGGACAGGACCTCAAATTCTGTTTGGTATTCCTCCACACTTCCTGTTTGTCTCAGTTTGGTGAATGCTCCTACTAGATTCTCATATGTAGAAGGTCCGAATCCGGTGCGGAGGGCCTCAAGAAAATCACTCCAACTAGTCACCGGGCTGGACTCTTGCAGCCAACATTACCAAGTTGGTGCCTTCCCTTCCAAGTGAAAAGAAGCAATTTCCACTTTATGGTTTTCTGCTATTTCAAAGTAACTAAAAAATTGTTGTGCTTTCAAGATCCACTCGCTAGGGTCTCCTCCATCAAAATGAGGAAAATCCAACCGAAAGGAGAGAACTTGAATTCCCCCATGTCCCTCAAACAGAGGATTTGCATTCACTCTGACATTGCTGGAAGTGCCTTCTCCTGACTGGTTTCTGGCTGTCATTTGTACCAAGCTATCATAGTTTGATGCCAATTTATTGAGCTGTTGCAACACTCCTTCTACGAGTGCTCCCTGCCTGGATTGTTCTTTCCTTAGGGTAGTGGTAACCCCTTGTAAAGTGTGTATTGCCTCAGATAACTGAGATAGTCTTGTTCCTCAAGCCATGGAACGTAATGCTCTAATACCACTTGTTAGACTACAAGGACTAATGTGAAATACTTCTGACAATTCGAGGAGTCAGTAACCCTCCTAGATGCGCACGGCACAATTTTAGGAATAGAAATGGTTGATGCCTTTATTCTCAATATTCTGCCTTTTATAGGCCTTTTACATAGCTGTAATAAATAATACTTAAATGGTCTCTTTAATGGACCATTAACTTTCCTAACGGGTACTAACCCTTTTATTTCCATAACTGACAATTAGCTATTTATTTCCTAATAAATTTCATAACTGTTGGTACTGACATAACCCCCTCCATTACATTTTAACTGAGCTTAGTTGATTGTGGTTCATTAATTGAACTAGGCTCGTAACACTTTTATCATCATGAAGTATAGATTCCAGCCACAAAGCAAAGACTTGTAGAAATTCTCTCAATTGATTTTCTGTTTGTTGTAGAAACTTCAATTGATTGTTTGTTTGTAATTTTCAGGTGTTTTGCTTTGATTTGAGAAGAGGAAATGAATACACAGAGAGCTTGAGGAAGAGAGAGTTTGCAGAGAAGATGAGTAATTTATTTTCATTGCATTGTATGTGTTTGATGAATTTCCAGCTTATATACTTGAACAAGCTCATGCATTACACGTTTTTGTAACCATATGTAACAAACTTATAACTACTTAGAGAAGTCAATCAACTGTAACTGCATTACAACTGATTTAACAGAAAAGCCAAAGGTCTTCTTCTTCTTCTTCCTTCTTCTGTTGATTTGTTTAAATAGGCTGTAATAAACAACTAAAAATCCAATCCTGGTATTCACCATGATTGCTTTCTAGCTATATAATTAATCATAGTTATCAAACCCCATCTACAATCTAACTTGGAAAAGAACTTGGGTCGATAGATCAACTCAGTGGGTCGCTATGAGATTTATTTTAGTAAAAACGATGCTGTCTCATTTCTAGAAAAAATTCCTTATATGACTCGGCTAAGTTTGAACCGGGTTTGTTCAAGTAAATCAAATCATTATAAGAACTTGGTCAGGTCAAACATGTTTCAGTACCGGATCAATTTTTTTTTGTATTAAACTTAAAACTTGATTGAGGCATTTGAAGAAAAACAATCTACCAAAGTAGCAGTGAACCATACTATCAGATTCTCGATCCTTACCAATCTCAAGTCTCACTTAACAAGCTTGACCAAATGTAATATCTTGAAGTCAATAGGGATTAATATAAAAGGAATTTGAAGAGGCGAGAAGTCTGAATCTACAAAAATAGAGACATCGATCCCTGATCTTTCTTCCATACTGCACTGATGTGTTCATTCAATGTTGTTAATTTCATTTCGTTTCAGCCAAAACGTTTCGTACCAGTTATAAAAACGAGATAAAACGATGTAATTTTTACCTCACTTAAAATTTCAGTCCTTTCAAGAAATTTAACCCAAATTTCGGTCGTAATGCTCCGGTTTCGTTCTGCCCGTTCCGTTTTTGCTAAATAGTGTTTTTTTAATAATGAATAATTTTACAATATCAATCATATCTCTTAATCCGACCGTTTGATTGAGATGAAATTTTACAAGGAGTCTCTTGACATATTTATATATATATATATTATGTTAAAATTTCAGAGCAATTAGAGAATGTAATGACCTTGCGAGATTGATGATGGTATTCTCATAATACATGCTCATAATTTTGTTCAGAAAAATCATTTTATTGAGTCTTTTCTTAGATTAAATTGCACAATTCTAAATAATTTTATTTTTGGATTTGAACTAATTTTTTTTTAATTAATATATATATCAGTACACCCTCGAAACGGCGCGCCGAAATGCTCAGAAACTAAAACATTCTATTCCAATTAAAAAAACGAAGCACCCACCAAAACGGAATTAACAACCTTGGTTCATATGCAAACAAAGTCGAACCCAAACCCTACTTACCTAAGCAAAGTCCAAATCCTGTAAAAATCATTCTATGCCATGGAAATCTGATAACTTTGATGTTACGCAGCTCTGAATGTCAACAATTTTTATTTTTATTTTTTTGTATGTGAGGAAATCTCACCCCTCGGAAAACACACTTTGTGGGTCTAGGTGAACGAGTAAAACCCCGGCTGGCCCAGGCTCTTACACGGGGAGCACGTCCTGACTCGAACTCGAGACCTGTTTTGCAGATCATAAACCCTCTACCATCACGCCTCGCTCTCCGGAGAGTCTGAATGTCAGCATATAGGAAAGTATTATTATAACCTTCTTCAAGGTAACAGTTTTGATGGTGCATTTGCGACGGAATTATATAAATCTATGGCGACATGATCTCCCTTTGGCATCCAAGGTCCAGTAGTAAAACAACACCAATGCTATACAAGTATGCGTTGTTAATTAGATGAAAACAACAACCTTGTTCCAAGACAAGAACATCATCAACAACATTGACCGTAGATTAGTAATAACTCTCCTTATAATCTTCTAGACCTCATTTGTTTATCTCTGTTAATAACTTTGTAATTTGTTTCTACATGTCTTATATCACCTGTTCATGAATGTCTCTTTCCAATTAGGAACCTCCTCATTCTCTCCTACACGAGCACTACTCGAAAATCAACTAACACAAGATAACAACATAAAAAAACAAGAAACAAGCAATAACATCAAAAATCCTAATTTGAATTTTTATTTCTCAATATTTCATTATACCAAGTAATAAAACCCTATACGAGATTTATAATTTTTTAAATAAATCTAAAACCAATCTAAACAAAACAGAAAACTGAAAAAAAAGAAAAAATATTATAAAAAAATATAGGAAAAATAAAATTATTAAGTATGACATTTAATTCTAAAATCAAAAGAAAATATAAAAATAACTAATCAAATTTTTTTTTCTTGAAAACCTCTTGCATCTCACACGGACATAAAATAACATGTGGAATTATAGATATTTATACTTTTATTTTCATCAATAACAATAATTTGGGTTAGATTTGCAAAGAGAGAGTACAGTCTTTTTCTAAAAAGCATACTTATCACATCTAGCTCATGAATAGATAGGGAAAGTAATAAATTGTCATGTTAATCCAAGTCAATCAATTTTAATATAAAAAAATTCAATAATATAAATTAATCATTAATAAATAAAAATTATTAATATAAATTGATAGGTTTGGACACTAAATTATTAAAAAAATCAGCTAAATCAAATAAATTTGAAGGGGTCTATGTTTTTTTTAAGGATCAAAAAGTTATAAAAAATGACTCGAGATATATTAAGATTCTTTTTGGCATTGCGTTTCAAAAATGATTTTAAAAAAAAAATTAAAATTTTTATTTTTATTTTTATTTTTTATTTTAAATTAAAATTAATTGATTTTTTTAGATCATTTTAGTTGAGAATGATTAGGAGGCTTAACCTAATAGTTAGCCAATCCTTTCTATATATATGTGTAGGGCAACATACAATAGAAATGGTGGAGATTACCACATAAGAATGAGATTACAATATTTCCTATTTAATTACATGCTATAATACGCCCCCTCAAGCTGAGGGTGGAGAATCAATCCGAAGCTTGAACCTGAAAGCCGTAAATGAAGGAGCCGGAAGTGGCTTAGTGAAAACATCGGCAAGTTGATCCTTGGAGGAAATAAACCGGATCTGAATCTCTTTCTTCGCAACTCTATCTCGGACAAAATGATAATCAATCTCAATATGTTTTGTACGAGCATGAAACACAGGGTTTGCAGACAAGTATGTGGCGCCAAGGTTATCACACCAAATGATAGGAGCATAGGTGGTCGGAATCTGAAGGTCTGTTAATAAGTATTGAAGCCAAATAACTTCAGCCGTGCCATCTGCTAAGGCCTTATATTCAGCTTCCGTCGAAGACCGAGGAACAGTGCGTTGCTTACCCGATTTCCATGAAATCGGCGTCTGACCAAAGAACACAAGGTAACCACCCGTAGATTTCCTGTCCTCAATACTACCTGCCAAATCTGCATCAGTAAATCCATGTAAAGCAAAAGAAGAGCTGCGAGTAATATGTAAACCATGTGATGCTGTACCACGAAGATAACGCAAGATGCGTTTCACGGCAGCCCAATGAGATTCTGTAGGAGCATGCATAAACTGACATACCCGGTTAACAGCAAAGCAAATATTCGGACGTGTGAAAGTGAGATATTGAAGAGCACCAACCAATTGCCGAAAACGAGTAGCATCAGGAAACAAAGAATCAGGCATAATGGTGGCTTTGGATGCCGAAATAGGGGTGTCAACGAGTTTACAAGATAACATACCCAAACTCGCGTGAGAATGTCAAGTGTATACTTATGTTGACAAAGCATAAGTCCCATACTAGTAGTCTGAACTTCAACCCCCAAAAAATAATGAACATCACCCAAGTCTCGAAGTTTAAATTCTGAGCTCAATAACCGAATTAGGCGTTGCAGCAAAACAACATTATTACCCGTAAGCAGGATATCATCAACATAAACCAAGAGATAGCAAATGTCGCTACCAACTGAGAAGATAAACAATGAGGTGTCCACTTTAGAAGCACGAAAACCAATGGTAAGAAGTCATCCAGACGCGTGTACCATGCTCGCGGAGCCTGTTTTAAGCCATATAAAGACTTATGCAATCGACATACATGACCTGGGAGAGCAGAATCAACAAAGCCTGGAGGTTGTTTCATGTAAACCTCTTCATCAAGTACGCCATTAAGGAAGGCATTATGAATGTCAAGCTGATGAATTTTCCAACCACTCGAAACTGCAATGGAGAATACCAAGCGTACCGTTGCCTATTTGATAACAGGACTAAAAGTTTCTGAGTAATCAATACCTTCCTGCTGAGTGAAGCCCCTTACCACCAGGCGTGCCTTATACCTCTCAATACTACCATCAGATTTGCATTTAATTTTGTAGACCCATCGGCTACCAACAACATTCATGGATGGATGAAACGGCACTAAAGTCCATGTGCTGTTTGCGCGGAGCGCTTGAATTTCCTCACGCATTGCATTATACCAAGCCTCATATCTGTTTGCATCATTAAAAACAAGTGGCTCATGTGAGGGAGGAGTATCTACCCGACGGAAGGAGGCAGAAGAGGAGGCTGCCGTGGTGATCAATGCTGTCTTTGGCTGTCTCGGACGAAGAACCATGGGGTGTTTGGAAACAGCGGGACAAGGAGCAGCAGTACCTGTACCTGGAGTGTGCTGAAGAGGATAAGATGAGAGATCAACACAAAGCTTTAGACCAGGAGGTGAACTCGGGGAGGAGCTCGGCTGCACCGCAGGTGGTGGTGAACCCGCTGTCGGGTCGGTTTCGGACCGAGAGTGTGCTGCTCCTGAAACCTGCACATCTGAACATGTTCCTGCACAAAAATCAGTGGAACGACAAGCATGTGGTGATAGTATGGCAGTGCGGGATGGTGAAGCAGGGTCAGATGAAACAACGGGCAAAGGTGGGTTGGTATTTCTGGTGATTTGGGTATGGGTAGGCAAGTGTGGAGAAGGTTGCAATGATGGAAGGTAGGTAGGTGTAGTGGATGGTATCGGGGCAGTTGTTACCTGTTCAGATTTCCTAAAAGGGAAGACACTTTCATGAAAACGAACATGACGGGATATATAGATACGATCAGACTCTAAATCAAGACAGCGATATCCAAGATGAGACGAGCTATAGCCTAAGAACACACATGGAGAAGACCGAAAATCTAATTTATGAGCATGATATGGACGTAAAAATGGGAAACAAAGACACCCAAAAATACGAAGAAAATTATAATCAGGAGTGCGATCAAACAAGCATGCATAAGGAGATTTATTTTGAAGGACAAGAGTAGGCATGCGATTAATAAGATAAACTGATGATTCCATAGCATAATTCCAATAGCGCAATGGAGCATGACACTGGCCTAGAAGGGTTAGACTAGTTTCGACAATATGCCTATGACGACGTTCAACTGTGCCATTTTGTTCATGAGTATGAGGGCAAATTAGGCGATGGTGAATACCAATGGTTTCAAAAAATTTATTTAATTTGCGATATTCACCACCCCAATCAGTTTGAACAGATTTAATTTTACGAGAAAACTGTCGCTCAACAAGAGTTTGAAAACGTTGAAACGTGGAAAATACATCAGATTTCGCAACAAGGGGATAATACCAGATATATTTAGTGTGCGCATCAACAAATATAACAAAATAACGAAAACCATCAGAAGAAAGCATGGGAGCAGGTCCCCAAACATCACTAAAAATTAATTCAAGTGGATTTGATGTTTTGTGACCCGTCGGTCGTAATGACAAACGGGACGATTTTCCTAAAGGACATGCTTGACATTGAGTAAACGATCGTCTAGACGTACAAACAATTTTATTTTCAGAAACTAATAAATTCAAAATGCGAGGAGTTGGATGACCTAAACGACGATGCCACAAGTCGGCAGTCGCGGAAATGCAAGAAGACAAATATGCTTGAGGAATTGACGTAGCTGAAGACTCCGAGAGGACATAAAGACCATCATGACTCCGACCGGAAAGAAGAACTTCCTTGGTGACGAGATCCTTCACATAAAACACAGAATCGTGAAATTCAAAATAAACATGATTATCACGACATAATTTCTGAACAGATAACAACGGTTTGGTAATGTGAGGTACGCGAAGAACATTAGTCAATGTAAACATGCGTTTTGGGGAATGTAAAATAGAACGTCCAACATGGGATATGACAAGGGCCTTACCATCACCAACATGCAAGAAATCGTTACCAAGATAAGGTGCAGAATCGGTTAGAGTTGCAAGGTCCGGTGTCACGTGTTGATTTGCGCCGGTGTCCGGAACCCAATTGGCAGCAGCCGAATCATGTGCAACGGCAAGATGAGCAGATGGCTGCTGTGTGTTGCCACGAAAATTGGAGCATTGAAGGGCTGAATGGCCGAAATTAGAGCACAATTGACAACGCACATGCTGCTGTCCAGACCACCCCTGGTTCGGCCTCATGTCTGCTGAGTTGCGCCGGTGCTGCTGCCATGAATTGGCAGCAGATTGGCCCCTATTTTGGCCTGAAAATCTGTTGTAATTGGGACGCCAATTACCTCTATAACGCCCCCTGTTTCGGTTGTTATTAACCATGACATGGTTGGCTGAATTCTATGGCGTTGGCAGCAGTGGTGGCTGCTGCGGCAGAGGTGAAGATGGGGCGCCGAGAGCCATTGAATGGAACGAATTTTTGTGCAAAAATTCGTGAGTGAGCAGGTGGCTGTGAAGATCAGCATAGGAGAGAGGTTCGGCCTTGGTTATGAGGCTAGTAACCAAGTGTTTGAACTCACCGTGAAGACCACGAAACACATAGAGATTGAAGTCTTCAAGGGACATAGGACGTCCCGCAGCAGCCAATTCGTCAAACAATGCTTTGGCTTGCTGCATATACATGCTAACCGAGGCATCACCTTGCCTAAGGTCTTGAAAGGAGCCATGGAGTTGCATGATGCGAGAATTAGAGGGAGAGGCAAGGGCCTTCTCAAGAGTTCGCCAAACACAATGCGAAGTGGAACAATCAACCACAAGGTGCAGCACATCAACGGAAAGAGAGGAGAGGAGGGCACTCAAAATGAGTTGGTCTTGTTGCTTCCAACGAAGAAAGGAAGGGCTAATGGCAGAAGAAGTTGCAGCCGTAGCGTCAAGCGAGTGAGCTGGAGGGCACGGCAAGGAGCCGTCAACAAAGTGAAAAACACCTTGACCAAGGAGATATGGCTTCATCTGCATTCTCCAATAAAGATAATTGGTGTTCGTAAGCTTCAACGAAACAATATGATGAGTGTTTGATAGGGGAACCATTGTTGAATTTTGTGTTCCCATGAGAGGCAAAGGAGAGGAAGAAGAGTCAAACACATTCTCCACATGGGGAGGAAGCTCTCGGCCAGCAGGAGGAGCATGGCTGGCCGGTGATGAGTCAGCGCCGGTGGGAGAGGAGGTGGCAGCGGCGGCAGCAGAGGAAGCCATGGAGAGGAAGAAAAATTAGGGCCGGCTGTGGGAGAGAAAAAAGAGTTTTGATGGACAAGGGCTCTGATACCAAGTTGAGAATGATTAGGAGGCTTAACCTAATAGTTAGCCAATCCTTTCTATATATATGTGTAGGGCAACATACAATAGTAATGGTGGAGATTACCACATAAGAATGAGATTACAATATTTCCTATTTAATTACATGCTATAATAATTTTAGTGTACTGATATCAAAAATAATTTTAATATTTTTATAAATAAAAAACAGTTTAAAAAACAACATTGATCACGAAATCAGCAATAAATGAAATCCGAGTTCAGTATAAACAGATAACTAAAAGGAAACAGAAATATTTATCTCCCAAATATCACACGAGTACAAATTAATTTCTAAACAAAATATGTTTTCAGTTGAATCCCTCATCTATCAGAAATTACAAATTAACCCATTGTCAAAATTTACTATTTAAATTAATAGAAATAAATTTGAAAAAAAGAGTAATTAAGGACTGCCCAATAGATGGAGGATCCAATTGAGAATTTCTTATTTAGACCCAATTGAGAATTGGATTGGATGGCATAGTTGAAGAATCTCTTTCTTTCACTTCGCTGAAGAATTTTTTGTCCCTTCAACAATGGCTGTAACACTGTTGGATACAAGGGTAAGCCCATTTGGCATGAGAGTGAGAATAGCATTAGAAGAGAAGGGTGTAAAGTAGGAGTACAGCGAGCAAGATTTGAGGAACAAGGGTCCTATGCTTCTTGAAATGAACCCAGTTTACAAGAAGGTCCCAGTTCTCATTCACAATGGGAAACCAATCTGTGAGTCTCTTATTGCTGTTCAATATATTGATGAGGTGTGGAATAACAAGTCTCCTTTGCTGCCCTCTGATCCATACCAGAGAGCTCAATCCAGGTTCTGGGCTGATTTTGTTGACAACAAGGTATGTATGTGTCCGTCTTTGATTTCTATTCTTAGTTTTGATTTCTGCTTGTACCTCCTAGACTCCAAGATTATTTATTCCTGAAAGGCCCAGCCATTTTGCTTCGATCTGGCATGCAAACTTATATAAATTATGTGGATATTTTACCTCATTTCCGTCACATTTGGCCAACTGTGAAGAATTTCACCCACAGGGAGATTTTTTTTTATGTTTAGTCCAGTTGGGTTGATTGGAGGAAATACGACAAATGTATGATAAATTTGATGAAATTCTTTAAATAGGGTCTAGTTTGCAGAAATTACACAAACAAAGAAAGCTAAATTCGGGATATTCCAATTGAAAAATCCCCAATTTAGCTTCTTTGTTTGTGTTATTTTGACTACAAGGTTTGTTTGTTATTCACTTTAAAATGGTTGGATATGAATCTGTATAAGAGGATGAATAATTGATTGAGTATTATTGAATAATCAGTGATGTATTTATACAGCAACTAGTAGCTAACAATACTATAAACTAGGAAGATTGCATAGTTTGAATTTAGAATTTGAATCCTATATCTATACAGCTGTTGAGACTTATCAGTATCTTTGATAAGCTTTATCCATTTACTAAGTCATACACAATCTTCTGCTTATTATGCCCCCTCAAGATGGAGCTCGGGAGAGAATTCCAATCTTGCATTTCAATTCAATAAACCTATGCCGTGGAAGTGGCTTGGTAAGAGCATCAGCAAGCTGATCGGCAGAGGAGACATGTGCAACACGAAGGGCTCCGGACTGAACTTGATCGCGGATAAAATGAAAATCAATAGCTACATGCTTCATCCTTGAATGAAAGACAGGGTTGGAGCATAGCTGAGTTGCCCCTATGTTATCACAATAAATCACAGGGCAGCAAGGAAGTGTAACATAAAGATCATTTAAGAGGTAACAAATGAAATTTAGTTCCGAAGCAGTGTTGGCCACCGAGCGATACTCTGCTTCGGTAGAGGAACGACCAACAGTCCGCTGCTTTTTAGAACTCCAGGAAATAGGATTTTTGCCAAGATAAATAACATAAGCTCCTGTAGAACAAAATGTGTCCTTATCTCCTGCCCAATCAGCATCAGCAAAGGCATGCAAGGTGAGACTTTATCTGAAATTCCATGAAGACCAAGGCTGTGGTCTTTGTAGAGTTGTAATCCATCATTCACAGTTCCAGCAAGATAACGCAGTAGGCGTTTTACAAAAGCCCAATGTTCAGTGGTAGGATTGTGCATGTACTGTGATAACTTATTGACAGTAAAAGCAATATTTGGCCGTGTAATTAACAAGTACTGTAGACTACCCAAAATTCGACGATACTCACTGGGGTCCGAGAGAGATGAACCTGAGTTGACCGTGAGTGATGGGCTGGTTGGGATTGGGGTGATGACAGGTTTGGCACCCAACATGCTGGTTTGTTGAAGAAGATCCAGAGTATACCGCCGCTGAGATAGCAGTAATCCATTGCTGTTTGGCACCACTTCCACCCCAAGAAAATAATTTAATTGGCCAAGATCCTTAATAGAGAATCTGTCTGCAAGAAGATCCACAAATTTGTTGAGCTCGGCATCACTGTCACCTGTTAAAATCAAGTCATTTACATACACAAGTAGATATGTGAGATGCCCATTAAATTGACATACAAACAGTGAGGTGTCGGTGTAAGAATTGGTGAAACCAATTTGAAGGAGAAATGTTCTAAGCTCGGTGTACCAAGCCCTTGGGGCTTGCTTAAGGCCATAGATGGCTTTGTTGAGCTTGCAGACATATGAGGGATTGTCTTTGTCAATGAATCCCGGAGCCTGTGACATGTAAACATCATCAGGTAGAGTGCCTTGAAGAAAGGCATTGTTTACGTCCAATTGCCTCAAAGACCAGTCACGGTTAAGGGCAATACTGAGAACAAGACGCACAGTGACTGGCTTGATTACTAGACTAAACATGTCTTGATAATCAATGCCCTGCCTTTGGTGAAATCCCTTGGCAACCAATCGGGCTTTGAATTTATCAAGAGAGCCATCAGACTTGCGTTTTGTGCGAAACACCCATTTGCAGCCAATCAAATTTTGATCACTGTTGGGTGGGACTAGAATCCATGTCCCATTAACCACAAGGGCATCATACTCGGCTGACATGGCTTGACGCCATTTGTGATCGGAAAGAGCTTGGGCAAGAGTCTGTGGTTCACAGTCATCACTTTTGGCTAATTGGGTGAGTAGGTTCATTTTGGTGATGGGTTTTCTGATATTGGCTTTTGCTCGGGTAATCATTTGTTGGGTTGATGGATTTGGGTGTTGGGTTTGATTTGTGGGTTGGGTAATTGTGACAGGAGGTGGGGATGGAGATTGGGGATTTGAGGAAGACGAAGGTGATGGTGGAGTGAAGGAATCTGTGGGAATGTGGTTGATCTGCTGAGGAGCGTCCAGTAGAGATGGTGAATTGAGTGGCAGTGTGGTCGAAACATTATGAATGGTGACTGACGGTGAGACCCATGCAGAGGAGGAGTTTGTGGGTGAGGAAGAAGAAGAGACTGAGACCGAGACACTGGAAAATGGAAAAATACTTTCAACAAACCGGACATGTCTTGACACATAGATTCTAGAAGATGACGTGTCAAGACAATAAAATGCACTTTGGGTTAATGAATAACCAAGAAAAACACAAGGCTTAGATTTTGGTTCTAATTTGTTTGTGACATATGGTTTTAGCCAAGGATAGCATAAACATCCAAATATTTTGAGTTTGGAATAATTTGGGACTGTGGAAAAAATAATTTCAAATGGAGAGGAATGAGTAGCCGTAGGCATACGATTAATTAAATAAACCGCTGCCGCGAAGGCATAGGTCCAATAATTTAAAGGAATGGACGCATTTGAAAGTAAAGCTAACCCAGTTTCAACAATATGTAAATGCCGACGTTCGGAAAAGCCATTGTGTTCAGGAGTGTGAGGAGGAGTAGTAAGGTGCGAAATACCATTTGCGGACAGAAATTGGGCAAGTGCAATGTATTCGCCCCCATTATCAGAATAAAGTGTTTTGATCTTTTTCTCAAAATATTTTTCTACAATGGCTTTGAATTTAATAAAGGTGTCTTTGACATCAGATTTTCTTTTAAGAGGGTAGAACCAAATATATCTTGTGAAATGGTCCACAAAAATAACATAATAACGATAAGCATTGATGGATATAATTGGAGATGTCCACACATCAGAAAAAATTATTTCAAGTGGTTTTGACGAAATAATGGAAGACTGGGCAAAAGACATTTTGTGGCTTTTATTGCTTAAACAAGCATTACATGAGAAATTATTTTGAACCGAAGAAGAAAAAGCAAGATTATTATTGGAAACAATGTTTTTCAAAATAGGGAGAGCTGGGTGCCCTAATCTTTGATGCCACGCAGACAAGGAAGTTTTAATGCAGGAAAATGCAATCAGAGGTGAGGAGACCGGCCACTCATAAACTCCATCTTTATTGGTGCCCTTCAGCAATATTTCCCCTGTGCAAAGGCTCTTCACAAAAAAGGAATCAGATAAGAACTCAATTGAAGCATTATTTGATCGACAAAATTGAGAGATAGAAATAAGGTTCTTTTTCATCTCAGGCACACATAGAACATTATTTAAGGAAAAGGATTTTTGATGAGTGTGAAGAGATAAAGAACCAGTGTGGGTTATAGACAAACCCGAGCCATCTCCGATCATGATATCATCTGACCCAGTGTATGGAGAGTGAATCGTGAGGTTCTCAAGATCAGCAGTCACATGGTGCGATGCTCCACTGTCAAGAAGCCACGATGGAGGATTGGCACTGGTGGAGGCAAAATGAGCCTTGGGCTGCCAGGGAGTTCCAGTGGAGTCTGGTGAAGTAGTTCCTGATTTGGAAATAGGAACAAAATGAAAGGAAGGGCAGCGCTTAGCTGTATGCCCTTGAATTCGGCAAATCTGACAGTAGCCCAGGTAAGGGCGTGAAGGGCGAATGCCTGTGGAAGATGACGAGTTGGTGGAATGGGTGAATGAGGGTCTGGGTTGATTTGGTATGGGTCCACGCCATGCTTGATTATTTGTGATTGCAGGATTTAGGGGTCGCCAATTGGTGGAGGTTCTGGTCGTGGGATTAGCAGTGGCAGGAAAGTGGAGAGAATTGGGTGAATTGAGCTCAGATGCTTCGAAATTAAGCAATTTCTCATGCAGCTCTTCAAAACTGATTAACATATCTCTGGCTTGAACAGCATGGGTGAGCTCCCGATATTCATCACCAAGACCATCAAGAACCTTGTCAGTAAGATCCTCGGTATGAAGGGGTGCTCCCAGAAGAGCAAGTTCATCTGCTTTTGCCTTAACAGATTGCAAAAATGCAGTGACAGTGTCAGTGCCTTTGGTGAGCAATTTGAGTTGGGTTTTGGCTTGTTTGATGCGACCACGAGAAGGGGTTGAATAGGTAGTGGCGAGAATGTTCCAAGCTTCACGGGAAGACTTGGATTGAGCAATGAAGGGGATGATTTGTGGTGATATTGAGCCAATAATGGCATTCAAAATGAGCTGATCCTGGCGAATCCATAGGGTATACGCAGGATTGGTGGTGATGGTATTTTCAGTTGTGACAGTGGCAGGTGGGCATGGTTTTGATCCATCGATGAAGCCGATGAGGTCATAACCAATGAAGAGAGTATTGAATTGAAGCTTCCACGAAAGATAATTGCTTGAATTCAATTTGAGAGGTGTTTGGGCAGCAACATTGAAACTGATAAGAGAATTTTAGGATTCAGTGGGATTGGTTGTGTTTGAAGTGGTGGCCATGACGTGAAGAAGAAGAAGAGTGTTTGGATTTTTTTGTTACTTCTTATTTTTGCTCTGATACCATATAAGAGGATGAATAATTGATTGAGTATTATTGAATAATCAGTGATGTATTTATACAGCAACTAGTTTGAATTTAGAATTTGAATAAACTAGGAAGATTACATAGTTTGAATTTAGAATTTGAATCCTATATCTATACAGCTGTTGAGACTTATCAGTATCTTTGATAAGCTTTATCCATTTACTAAGTCATACACAATCTTCTGCTTATTAATCTGTAGGTGTATTTTCCTGGGAGGAAGACATGGACAAAGAAAGGACAAGAACTGGAGGCAGGCAAGAATGGTTTAATTGAGTCCCTCAAGTTGTTGGAAGGAGAGTTAGGAGACAAACCTTATTTTGAAGGTGACAAACACGGCTATGTGCATGTTGCACTTATTCCTTTCTATAGCTGGTTTCATGGCTATGAGACATTTGGTAACTTTAGCATAGAGGCTGAGTGTCCCAAGTTAATTGCTTGGTGTAAGAGGTGCATTCAGAATGAGAGTGTATCCAAATCTCTTGTAGATCCACAAGAAGTCTTTTGATGGAGCTGAGAAAGAAGTTAGGGCTTGAATAGATGTGACCTGTTTATGTTAGAAACAGAACTCAAATTTTTGGGCTTATGTTGTCGAATAAGAATATTTCAAGCTTCAATAAAAGCCATTCAAATGCTTTTAGTTTGACCAACATAATGTTTGAAATTTCTTTGCATACTATAAAACACTATCCAAAATATAACCTTTGCATTTATATTTATTAATATCATCATTTACCCTCTAGCTCAGTATCTCTTTCCATAGTTTATCACGACCACATATCTGCTATAAAATTCCGCTTTATGTTGTTAGAAGATTTTAGAAGGGAGGAAGGAAATATTAGTGATCTTATTATATGATTTTTACTTAAAGAATAGCTGATGAGGTGACACTGTTGAGCTTTTGGATAAACCTATTGAAGTTTTTAATCTTGTGTTTGATTGTGTTTATTTGATGATTTGTAGGTTGATTGTTGATTTGGGTAGCAGGAGAAAAGTTTGCACAGAAGGTTGAAGACGGGAGAGAGAGGGTTGCAGAAAAAGGTAATTCTTGTATATATTTTTCCACACACCACATGCTTGACAAAATGCCCCTTATAAACTGATTTGGGGAGAACACACGTATTGTGTGATCTTTTACAGCCTATTACAGCTAGGCTTACAGAAAAGCATTTTAATTACTTTTTCTTTTCTTAGTTTGTTACAAATAACAGACATGTAACTAACTAAACATTACATTATAATATTCCAGCAGCTTCTTCTTTTCCACCTTCTTTACTGTCAACTTTCCATTCAATCTTCTGCATTTGTTTATTGAAAATCCAGCTCAGCAACTTAATTACCAACAGCCTCTCCTAAGTTGCTGACTAGTTTAACCCCAAGAGTCAGTCTTAGATAGTTGAATCTGTCTTTAGGTAGAGCCTTGGTGAATATATCAGCCAACTGGTCCTCACCCCTACAGAATTGCATGTTGATCAACCCTTCTTTCAAGGATTCCCTGATAAAGTGATATCTCCTGTTTATGTGTCTTGTTTTCTGATGGAAAACAGGATTTTTGGCCATTGATATTGCTGACATGTTGTCACAATACAATGGAGTTGCCTCAGCCTGCATCTCTCCAAAATCTTCAAGCACAAACCTAAGCCAAATGGCTTGTGCCGTGGCTTCGAAGTCGAGACATACTCGACCTGGCTGTTGACAGAGCCACCGTGCTCTGCTTTTACTGAAAACCCAAGAGAACACACCACTTCCAAAGCTAAAAGCATAGCCTCGAAGTACTCCCTGCTATCATCCTCACCGCCCCCCCAATCAGCATCACAATAACCGATTAGAGTAGCTGATTTGCCTCTTGTGTACTCAATCCCATAGTCTAGGGTACCTTGAACATATCTCAATACCCTTCTAGCAACCCCCATATGTTTCTTTGTAGGGCAACTCATGAACCTAGATAGTAAGCTTGCTGAATACATTAGGTCTGGCCTTGTTGCTGTCAAATACAGCAAGCTTCCCACTATCCTTCTATACAGCCCTTCATCTGCAGGTTCACTGCCATCTTCCTTCTTCAATTTTTCACCCACGGTTAGAGGAATTGCAACTGGATTGCAGTCCTCAAGTCCGAACTTAGTAAGTAGAGACTTAGCATACTTACTTTGGTGAATAAAAACCCCTTGATTGGTCTGCAACACACCAATCCCTAGGAAGTGATGAAGAAGCCCTAGGTCTGACATTTCATACCTCTGCATCATCTCCCTCTTAAACTCAATCATCATCCTTTCACTACTTCCAGTATACACTATATCATCAACATATATTGAGATAATGATCTGACCTCCTTCACTATCACTTCTGGTGTACAAAGTTGCTTCACTTGCACTCCTTTCAAATTTGCAACTTGTAAGATAAGCATTGATTTCACTATACCAGGCTCTAGGGGCTTGTTTAAGTCCATATAGAGCCTTGTATAGTTTATACACCTTGTGGCTGGACCCCTTCACTTCAAACCCCTCGGGTTGCTCCACATACACCTCCTCGTCAAGCATTCCATTTAGAAATGCTGACTTAACATCTAGTTGGAATAATTTCCAACCCTTTTGAGCTGCCAATGCAATGAGAGTCCTTATAGTATCCAACCTTGCTACTGGAGCAAAGGTCTCATTGTAATCCACCCCTGGTTTTTGTGCATATCCCTTGGCTACAAGTCTAGCCTTATGCTTGTGTATGGACCCATCAAGATTGAGCTTTGTCTTGAAAAACCCATTTCACACCTATCACGAGTGCATCGGGAAGGTCCGTCAATCGGCTCCCTGGGTATGATTCTTCTCTATCATTTCTAATTCAGCTCTCATTGCATCCTGCCAGTCTTTACTCTTTGCTGCTTCTTGGTAATTTTCAGGTTCAATGAAGCTCATGTGACATCTATTATAAATGTCTTCAATGCTCCTTAACTTCACTGGAGTTGAACTAGGTGATGATCCTTGACTGATACTCTCAACTGATTCTGTCACTGAACCATTTGCAGGTGAGCTTAACTGATCAATGCCATCATAATTTTGTGCAGCATCTACATTAGTTTCTTCTATTTCACTCTCTTCTTTGTTGCATTCAAACCTTAGTTGCTGTGTGACTGATTCCATATGATTTTCAGTCCAATTCCAGAACCTGCTCTCATCAAAAACAACACTCCTTGACAGCACTATCTTCTTTGAATCCAGAATATACACCCGATATCCTTTCTCACAACTTCCATAACCCATAAATACTCCCTTCTCTGCCTTACTGTCCAGTTTCTGTCTTAGTGCTGCTGGAATGAGTGTGTAACATACACACCCAAACACCCTTAAGTGTTTAATTCCAGGCTTCCTTCCCGTGAATGCTTCAAATGGTGTCTTACCCTCCACAGCTGATGTAACACACCTATTTTGAAGATACACAGCAGTATTCACTGCCTCTCCCCAGAATTCAGTGGGTATTCCTTTCTCAATTAACATTGATCTTGCCATTTCTCCTATGGTCCTATTTCTCCTCTCAGCCACTCCATTCTGCTGAGGAGAATAGGCTACTGTGAGCTGCCTCTCCACACCCAGACTTGTACAATAATTCTGAAATTCATAGGAGGTATATTCTCCTCCTCTATCACTTCTCAATTTTTTTAAAGAGTAGCCACTTTGTGTCTCAACAAGTATTTTAAATTTCTTGAAAACACTTAATGTGTCAGATTTATTTCGTAGGAAATATACCCAACACATTCTAGAGTAGTCATCAATAAAGGTAAGAAAGTACCTATTCCCACCAATTGATTCTGCCTGCATTGGTCCACAGAGGTCAGTATGCACAAGTTCCAGTGGATGTTTTGCTCTCCATGCTTCCCCTTGATCAAATTTCTCTCGGTGATGCTTCCCTTTTACACAGCCTTCACACACATTCCTTGAATCTGCTATCACAGGTAAGCCATACACAATCTCTTCCTGTTTCATCTTCTTCATACTTGCAAAATTTAAATGGCCAAGCCTTCTATGCCATGTCCACGAATCTTCATTAACTGATGCTTTCATAGCTGCAGGAGTTAAAGATTCCAGTGCAAGGGGAAAACATCTATTCCCCTTCATTATCACTTTTGCAAGCACATTCTCTAGTTTCTCATCATCAAATATTACTGCCTTGTTGCCCCCAAACAGGATGTAGTAACCATGTTCCATCATTTGACCTACACTAAGTAGATTCTCATCCAAACCCGGGACTAGCAGCACCTCATTTATGTATCTTCTGCCCTTTTTGGTTTCAACAACTAATGTTCCTTTTCCAGTGGATTGAACCAAATCTCCTGAACCCATTTTCACCTTGCAAGTGATACTTCTATCAACATCAATTAAATTCTCCTCTTGAGAGGTCATATGATTACTACATGCACTATCAATGAACCACACATCTTCATTCTTTATGCTGGCAGCATGGCATGCATAAAACATAGTGCTTGTGCACACATCTTCCTCCTTTGCACTATTAGCTAGTTGCTTGTTGCTGTCACAGTCTTTGGAATAATGTCCAAACCGACTGCATTTCCCACACTTAGGCTTCCCCTTATATCTACATATTTCGAAATGAAATTTTTGACATACAGAACATTGAGGCTTTGTGTTTGTTTGATTACCTCCACCTCTGTGCTGTGAACTGCTGCTGCTACTTCCATTTCTGTTATTCCAGCTTGTGTTGTGACTGAAATTGTGATGATTATTCACATTTCTTCCTTGAGACCAGCCCACATGCCTTTGATCATGTCCCTGCCATCTTGGACTAGATCTCCCCTGCATAGCCTTGTTTGCAGCATGATTATAGCCCATTTTGAGACTACTGAATGCCTTTTCAGTCCTTGTAATCTTGTCTTGTTCATCATGCAGGTCTTCCCTCTTGTCAAATACTTTGACAGAGGCTATAACTTCTTCCACCTTCAGCACATCAAGGTCCCTTGTCTCTTCAGCTTGACAAAATGCCCCTTATAAACTGATTTGGGGAGAACACACGTATTGTGTGATCTTTTACAGCCTATTACAGCTAGGCTTACAGAAAAGCATTTTAATTATTTTTTCTTTTCTTAGTTTGTTACAAATAACAGACATGTAACTAACTAAACATTACATAATAATATTCCAGCAGCTTCTTCTTTTCCACCTTCTTTACTGTCAACTTTCCATTCAATCTTCTGCATTTGTTTATTGAAAATCCAGCTCAGCAACTTAATTACCAACAAAACCCACATGAGAGTCAAATAGCGTTGGCAGAGAAGGGTGTCATGTGTGTAAACAGTGAAGAGGACTTAAGGAACAAGAGTACCCTGCTTCTTCAGTGAATCCAATTTACAAGAACATTTCGGTTCTCATCCGCAATGGAAAACAAGTTTGTGAATCCTTTATTATTATTCAGCATATTGATGAAATGTGGAAGGACAAGGCTCCTTTGCTACCTTCTGATCTTTATGAGAGAACCCATTCCATACCTTCTGATATGTACATTTAGGTATGCTATATCTTTGGTTCCTCTTTAATATATGTTTCAGTGCATGTGTAAGGGGATTTTATCTGCTTACTATAATCTCTAGAGTTCCAAAAAATGGATACTCTTTAATATCAAACAAGAAAAGAATAGTTATATACAAAATGGATGGATTGTTTGTCTCATGTGCTCATGTAAAGAGTATCCAAATTAAGTACTTCCCTTCACTACAATGAAATTGAATTTTGGTGGCACGTCATAATTGTTTGAAATTTTCTTTTGGCTTTTAAATGAAATACCTTATAATTGGATGTTGTAATTTTAATGTCATAGCATTTCAATCAATTTCTTTTATTACATATGTTTAGCCGAATGTCTCTGTGTTAGCCATTGGTAGAGAGGCTAACAAAGTTGCGGATTGGTTAGCTTGAGCAAGTAGAGGATCATAATATACTAGTGATTTGGGTTTCTAACCCTTCACTGAATCGTATCGACTTCTTTTAAATGATTCCATACATCTAAGAAGTTTCTATTGTTCATTAAAAAAGAAATGTACATCCAAGGTCATTTATGCCAAATTCTACTAAAGATCTTTGCTTTGGCATACAAGTAGCGGCGGATATAATGTTAGGAAATTTATCTATCATGAAATACAATAACAGCAATTGTGACATGTTAGCGTAGCATCAATTTTGTTGTAATATTTTTGGTGTTGCTCTTCCTTTTACATAGACTAATTCCCTCTACTATGATTTGCTATAAATCTTCAGGTATTTGTTCTCACTAAGAAGATGAGAACGATAAAAGAAGAAGAACTGGAGGCAGCAGAAAAGGATTTCTTTGAATGCGTTAAGTTGCTGGAAAGAGAACTAGGAGAATAGCCTTATTTTGGAGGTGAGACTCTTGCCAATGTGTATTGCATTTCTTCTTTTCTGTTGCGGGTTTTATGCTTGTGAGACCCTTGGGAACTTCAGCATAGAGGTCCATTGTCTCTTCCAGAACCTGAAAAGGCCTGTGAGTTGGTTTTGGAGACGAGGAAGAGTCTCGGGTTTTATGCATCCATGAGCAAGACAGTAAGATGTTTTTTGTATAATTAGAAGTTGCAATAAAAAAGTTCAAAATTTATTTTGTCTTTTAACGCGTATAAATATGATTAATTCATTCCATGCTACTGTATTTTATTTATTTATTTTATGCTCAAAATTAGGAATACATATATTAATCAGTTATTTTGTAAGGATAAATTTATTTAGTTGAAGACGTGATATTGTTGACAAATAAAATCAGGTTCAAGATTTGCACTTGCTTCATGTTGATTTTCTTGATTTGAGTTTGTTGTTGTTGATTTTGTGCAGGTTATGTTTACTGGACTGAGGAGCAGAGGAAGATAATTTTCAGAGAATTAAGGGAGAGGATTTTCTGCAGAAAAGGTAATTTGGTTCTTGTATTAAAATTGCTTACAACTTGTTTGACTTTATGCCTCTTATATATGGAGAGGCAGAGCACACACGTTATGCATGACTTCCATCTTTTCTGTTTTAGCTTTACAGTTAGTTACAACTAACAAAGTGTTAAACACACTCTTAACATGCTCTACATAACAGAATGCAACACACACTTTACATGCTACATAATTCTTCTTCTGCACGTGAGCATTAAGCAAACTGGTATGCAACTTAACTTCCAACAGCCTCTCCTAAGTTGCTTACCGGTTTGACTCCAAGATTCAACCTTCAATCTGGATTTCTAGCCATTGAGATTGCTGACATATTATCACACAATAGAAGTGTTGTTTCTGCTTGTGATTCCTCATCGAAAAACTTCATTGCTTTGGTCTTGCACTTCTCCTTTGTCATCAACTTCAGATAGGCTTCTTTTTCAACCTTGTACTTCTCCTCATAAGGTTTCTTCTCCTCTGCAGTAATGGCCTTCCACTTTGCCTTAGTTAATGTATCCACTTTCTTAGCTAACATCTCAATTGCATCATCCTTATCCTTTAGGCTTTGATCTTTTTCATGGCCAGCTTTCCTCAAAGCTACAACCTCTTTTTGCAACATATCATACAGTATCCCAGGAACACTGTCCTCTGTATCTGCTGGTGGGAACTCATTGCGCTTTCCTTCCAAGTTCCCTTTCCACGAATTAGGTGTCTCAGTCTTCTTGGTTCCATCACAAGGTTGATTGAATGAATGATTTTGTCCAGCTCCATTTAAGAGCAATTTACTACTCCTGTCCAATGATCTCGTGCCCCCCATCAAATGATTTTGATGTTCCTTTAGCATTCTTCAGACACTGAACCGGTGCTAGAGGAAAAAGATCTTGACCGAGAGGTTCTTTTAGACAAAAAAACCATTGGAGGTCAATTTTGAAGTGTTATCGGCTCCACCTAAGGATTGACGACGAGGTGGCCCATTGCTTATACACCTTCCCTACGGTGCATCTGCGATTACTACTTGAAGACCCTCTTAGGCTCTCTTCAAGCACTTTCGAGCATAGCGATATTTCTCTTTCAAGCGTGCTTCGAGACTTCGCGATCCAGCTCGGTTATAGCAAGCTCGTCACGAAGTTCTTTGCATTTCTCCCTTTGCACGGGCCAATTCCTGGTCAAGAGTTTTTCTTTCCTCATTATCTGAGCTAGCACTAGAGCTCTCCTCTTCACTACTACTTTCCTTCTGAGCATTTTCCTTTGGCTTTGTTTCAGCTGCAGAGGCTGCCTTTGGTGCAGGAGTCTCATCTTCGTCAGAATCACTTTCTGAACTGTCATCCTCCTCACTCCTTTTAGGTATAACTTTTGAAGCAATTGCAGATTTTGTTTTCCCCTCATCTTCAGAAGAGGATTCATCAGAATCAGAATCACTTTTAGAGTCCTCACTAACTTCAGTTCTTTTAATGGTAACTGGTTGTGCAGGAACATTCTTAGGAGCAGAAGCCTTTGCGGGAATTTCCTCATCATCAGAAGATTCATCCTCTGAAGAGTCATAACTGCTGCTGTCATCCTTTCCCTTCTTAGCAGCAGCAACAACATGGGAGCCATAGTTTACAGCAGCTGCCTCCTTCTTGGTCAGATTATAAACCTTGTCCTTTATACTTGCTACATGACAAGCATAAAATGAATTTGCAATGAACACTTCTTCCTCCTCTTGTGCACAATTTGCCATTTGCTTGTAATCTTTGCAATCATTTGTGTTGTGTCCAAATTGATTGCATCTACCACATTTTGCCTTGCCTTTGTATCTACAAATACCGAAATGGTATTTATAACATACTTGACATTGTGGCTTCACTATACCTTGACTACTGCTTCCAGTTTTAGATTGTTGACTGAAAACACTGCTGTGATTCATTCTTCTGTCATAATTCAAGTTTGAATACTGATTTTTGTTGTGCATGTGATTGCTCTGCATATTTCCTCCTTGTGACCAGCTTGTAGGTCTTCTGTTTTGACCTTGCCAGCCTTGATTGTGTCCAATTTTGAGACTACTGAAAGCTCTCTCAGTATGCATTTCTCTATCTCTTTCATCATGCATATCTTCCCTTCTATCATACACTTTAATTGAAGCAATAACTTCTTCACTTCTAAGTGTTTTCAAATCTCTTGTTTCTTCAATAATTGTGACTATGGACTTGTATTTTCTGCTTAGACTCATCAAAGTCTTTTGCACTATTCTTTGTTCAGTTATCTCTTCTCCAAGAGATTTCATGTCATTTATCACTCCAAAGAACTTAGTCAAGTAATGATCTAGGCTTTCTCCTTCAGCCATTCTCATATACTCAAATTCTGCCCTTACTGCCTGCAACTTTACTTCCCTAACCTTTTCATCTCCTCTGTATTCTCTTCTTAACAGATTCCAGGCTCCTCTTGCAGTCTCTTCATTTCGAATTCTAGGGAAAATGTCATCTGTCAAAGCTCCTTGGATAATACTCAAAGCCTTGGCATCTTTGATCCTCTTTTCCTTAGTTTCCGCAGCAGTTTCTCCTGATTCAGGTTTCTTATCTTTTGAACCAAAAGTTTCTCCACTCTCATTTTCTTTGGATGCTTGTGTTGATGTATCACCACATTCAACTATATCCCATAGATCATAAGCTATGATGATCGTTTTCATTTTAACAGCCCAATACTCATAATTCTGGCCATTAAACTGTGGTGCTCTAAAATCTCCACTTGACACCATTTTTGTTCTTCTTTACTCACTGCTGTAAGTTCACAGATTGATTACGCCCTTCCTTGTTGATCAAATCAGCTCTGATACCATGTTGATTTTCTTGATTTGAGTTTGTTGTTGTTGATTTTGTGCAGGTTATGTTTACTGGACTGAGGAGCAGAGGAAGATAATTTTCAGAGAATTAAGGGAGAGGATTTTCTGCAGAAAAGGTAATTTGGTTCTTGTATTAAAATTGCTTACAACTTGTTTGACTTTATGCCTCTTATATATGGAGAGGCAGAGCACACACGTTATGCATGACTTCCATCTTTTTTGTTTTAGCTTTACAGTTAGTTACAACTAACAAAGTGTTAAACACACTCTTAACATGCTCTACATAACAGAATGCAACACACACTTTACATGCTACATAATTCTTCTTCTTCTGCACGTGAGCATTAA
Organism: Salix koriyanagi; assembly: GCA_029228605.1. NCBI lineage: Eukaryota > Viridiplantae > Streptophyta > Magnoliopsida > Malpighiales > Salicaceae > Salix > Salix koriyanagi. The sequence goes on from CM055342.1 coordinate 8,029,501, forward strand.
GCAAACTGGTATGCAACTTAACTTCCAACACTTCAATACCCTTCTTGTTTCTGGAAAGGGACTGACCTTTATTTTTTATTCCCACACACACATACACATATGGATATCAAACCCGGCATGACCCAGTAGTATGACCAAGGACCAGGGTGATTGGAGCCTTGGCTGGGTTTGAATTAGATAAAACCGGGGCTTGTAATTGACCTGGTGAAATTTGATTGACCTAATGAGTCAACCTGGAATCCGGGTGACTCGGCATAACCTGTAAGGCAACAACCTGTTGATTTAAGGGTTTTTTTACATGTTAATATTTCTTGAATGGGTTAGACCTTCTCGTGTTTTACATATTTTTATTTTTCTTAACAATTTGAAAAATTAAAACATCATATAAGCAAGTGGTTTTAGTTAATGGAAGGACAAAAACAGGTTGTAATGGTTTTAGTAGTCGTTTGGAATTGTGGTTGTGGGTGAGGTTTGAAGAAATTTGGTGTTATGATCATTTGGTTATTTTACAACCACAAGTTCTATTGCTATGGGATCCACCAAAAAATATGTTCGGGCCACAACTTGCAAAAAAAATAACCGAGCTGCTTTGTCAGCTTCTTATTACTCCAAAAAACATGCCGACCGACAGGGAAAAAAAAACAATTGTTGTTGAAAAATTTATGCCAAAATAACCCTTAAGATGTGCGCTCTCACCATTGATCACAAGAGTTCCTCATTTGGAACCGAGTTTTTGAGTCGGGGTCTATCCAACTCGGATTATCAGACTCGACAGAACCTTCATCAGTAGCATCGAGGGTAGTTTGTTCAATCAGAGGTGCCGCTGGTTCTACTTTGATTTCCTGCCTCTCTTTTAGTGTTTTTGTTTCACTCAATAATAATGTGTATGCCATGCTTGAATTGGTTTTGCAGATATCTTAAAGTAGCTGAGGATTCAAGCACTAGTTACTCCTAAAAGAAGATGGTGTGGTGAGAGCTGTAGGCTGCAAATATTTTTAATTGGTGGAAGAATTTTTTGCCAAAGAACTGCTAAAAGAAGGATATGGAATTATCTATCTAACCGTTTGTCGTGTGAATTTCAAAAATAAGGGTATTTTTGTTGTCTACCCATGTAATGTTTCATGTTTAGTCATTAATTATTGTGAGAAATAAGGGTATGTGTTTGTTTGCCAAATTGTGTTTCCTTTTCAAGTGTCTGAACCTTAAAAAACCAAGGGCATAATGTTTGCTTATTGTTTATTATGGTCCGGTTGTGGGTTTTACGGTCTAACTTAATTGATTCATTTTTTTTATTTCATCATTTAATATTGTGTTCTATTGAAAATTAGACCTTGTGATTTTTTTTAGTTTGTTATTATAGTAGATTAACCTAGTCTCATGACATGTGCATAGGGCTTAATGGTTAACCTAGGTTGACAATTGAGAATAAAACTTCATAATTTGTTTTGACTTTCTCTTTATGAGGTTATTTCAGTCTCATGATCAAAATCATGAATTTGATAGGTTAACCAGAGTTAAATCATTTTTTTTATGGGGTTATCTTGGTTTGATAATCTAGGTTAATTAATTTCTTTTTTAATCTCATCATTTGATATTGAACTAATTAAGAATTAGGATTCGTACTTTATTTAGATTTGCTTTTCATGGGTTATCTTGATCTTATGAATAGGGTTACAGGTTCAATAGGTTAACTTTTTAGGTCTTTTAACATTAGATTGATTGGGAGTTGGGCTTCATAATTTATTTTGATTTGCTTTCTATATGGTTATAAATTTCTTATAACCTGGATGGATCGTGGATTTAACATGTTAATCTAGGAAAGTTCAATCAAATATGTAGTTATTTTAATATTAATAAAAAGATATTATCTTGAAATTGTTTCTTTCAGACTTGTAAAGTCATTCGAGTTATATTTGGTAAATTCTCCAACAATTAATTTTTTTTCTCAAGAAAAATATATTAGTAACATTTAAATATTTTTTCTTACATTAAAAAACAAATTAATTCAACCTCCATATTTTATAGTATACTACTATTTTTGGTTAAACTCAATAGTGACAATGTAAACAGAAATAATTATAATTAACAATACATCCACAATTACGATAATATAATTAAATTACCAAACAATTTATTACTATAAATAGTTAAACAATCAATTATTTCACTTCCATAATACAGGGGCATATGAACTAATTAATTTGTATGCTTATAATTTTCTTAATTCCTCTGTATTTCTTACCATTTACTAGCCACACATACACACGCACGCACATATATATTTATATGTGAGTTCATGCAAATGAATATATCTATGGGCGTGCAATTAGAATAGGAAATTTCTCATAAAACCTCGGGGGTAGTTTTGTCATTTTCTGTTGGATTTAGAGTATGTCATTGAAACTCAAACATGTGTATTCATAAAAAGAATATTTATATGACTTTAAAAAAATCATAAATTAATATTGTAAGAAACAAATAATTTTTTGAGTCGTTGAGTTATTTTATCGATCCATCAAGTAGAGTCATACTTCATAATACTTATATTTATTCAAAGAAAAACTAAAATATTTTTATTGTTCATTGAAGTGTCTAAAACTTATGGTTTGGCTTACTTTATAAGTAACTCAAATTTGAAGTAAGGAATGCCTTCTTCCTTTTTCTCTTATTTTTCTTTAAGGGCAAATCATATTCCTTGAAGGGGATATTGGGACAAATCATACAGCTCTAGTTTTATCCTAGAAGTGGTAGAGAGTTCGTCATTTAATTTTGTATTGTCTTCTTCTCAGGTGCTTTCCTTTTTTTCTAATTATCATTTAAAAAAAAAAACCTTAAGAGCTCATAATTATAGTAACACTACATACATTAAGGATTATATTGGTGGTTGCAATCGACTAATCGTGAATCTTCCATTCCTTTCTCTACTATAAGGTGTGTGTATTTCTACTAATTCTTGTGTTATTTGTTATTATATTGTATTATTTTATATTATGATGCATATATTATGTGTTCATAAATATTTGCAAGTATGATCCATGACGAAAGAAAAAGAAATATTTGTTCAATTCAATCCCCATTTTCTTCTGCTAGACTCACTTATTCTTTATATCTGAGTTTATATCGAAATTTATCTCATGGAAGGGTTAAATAATTGTAAATACTAATCAAATACCTGTTATATATTTTGATGTTTTAATTTATTAGTTAATTAGAAAAATAATTAGTTTTAAAATCTTCTTAATAATACATCCAATTAAATTAAAACTTTAATCTTGATAATTAATATTTTTAACATTTACCTGAAATATGATACGAATATAAAGAATCTAAATTTTAAAGAGTAAAATTTATCTATGTTTGGTGAATTAAAGAAGGGCAATTGACTAATAATTGGACTCTTGTGGATGGTCAATCCCCTTCAATTTTAAACTTATTGTTCACCACACCATAATTTGATCTAGACGCCATCATTCCTTTTTTTATTATTCTTATATCACTCATTACTTATTTATTTTTTTTACTTTGTTTTATTGGAAAGCCCATAAATCCACATACTACATAGTAAGTGTCATAACCCATTTTTGGGTTATTCTCTAAAAATTATAAAATAATAATAATAAAATAAAATAAAAAAGGTTGGCGTTGGTAGAAAAATAAGTTTGGAAATTTTGGGCGGATTCAAGAGCCCGATTGTTGCCAAAAAAAAACACAGATTTAAGGCTAAAATAATTTATTATTGGATAAATCTGCGTAAAATTTAAGTTGGTAGGCATAATTACATTTTTATAGGCCAATTTGATATAATCGTGGGTCAATTCAAAATATAATTATGTTTAAGAATTAATTTAGGGTCCAATTAAAAGACTTAATTATACTTTAAATGGGTTAAATTAATTTTATTAAGAGCTTAATTGATGAAAAATCAAGTTCTTGAGCTTAATTCAGGTTTAATCGAAAAGACTGGAACTTCAAAAATATAGCTCCTTATCATCCTAAATTGCAAATGTCAACTTCAAATCTCCATTCCCTACCAAAAGGCTTGGAAATCAAACCAAGAATTTGTCAAAAAATCAAACTAAAAGTTTTCCGAAAAACAATTACGAAAGAACTTAGGAACAATTACCCCCATTACCCTTACCTTAGTTGGTACAAGTCGGATCGCATTTGTAAATACCACGCAGGAATCGCAGGACACAACATGGACATGCAATACCTTCAAAAGGAAACTCCTACAATTGATAAAGGTTGGCTGGATAACATTCAAAGAAGAATCCCTTAATGTAAGCATCAATCCTTTACCAGTAACGGCTAACCCTCGGCAGTGTGCATGTAAGCCCCGGGAAATAAATGTAAGTGTTAAATTAAAGAGATAAATTAAAAGAGAAATAAAATAAGTTGAGGGGAGGGGAGGGTGAAATTGGAATAAATGTAAAGATTATGATTTAAATTATAAGAAGAGAACATGTGGGGTAAAAAGAAACATTTAAAGGAATTGGGGGGTTGCTAAGTGCAATAAGAGAAATTGAGGAGTATATATATACCCCTCTTGTCTCTCATTTCCAAGAAAAGGAGGGGAAGAAAGGAAGAGAGATTTTGATATTGTCTTACCCAAATTAAAGAAGAATTTTGAAGTGAAAGTGAGATTAAGGATTACCAAACATTCAAACATCAAAAAACCCAAAGATTTGGAGTACTATTGGAAGGAGAAAGTGGAGGAAAAGAAGTGTTTGGGCTGCAACAGTAGGAAGAGAAAGAGGAGAGGAGGATATTGTGATTTCACAAGCTATTAGGATCTTGAATCCTTCTTGGTAAAGTGTTTCTATATGCATCTAAAAGATTCGTGACCTTATGGTTAAAATTGCATTATTTTTCTTTATGAATTTTGGATTAGGGTTCTTGAAACATTTTGGGGGAAATGTGGAATTGTGTGAAATTGATGAATGTGGCATGAAATAGGATGAAATGAGAGTTAATTGGCAAGACAAATGGAAAGGAAAAAGGGGGAGCCCTAGGAAAGGTCATGGTTGGCCATTGAGGACAGAAATTAGGAGAGAAAGATTATGTGTTTTGTAAAATATTTATTGTATATGTTGTGTTGCATGTGAATGGTTGTGTAATTAATGATTGAGCATGAAAAGAATGAGGGAAGTCTTGTTTTCCAAGGCCAATTTTTGGCCAAATGCATGTGTTGCAGAAGTGAATAACTTGACAGATTTATCTCTTGATTTCCGGAGAGAATTTGAGTGGGAAAACAAGGGAATTAGGATTGGGTTCCTTTATAGGAGTTGTAGTTCTAGATGTCTAATATCCAAGGAAACTTGTTTCATTTAATTTGGAATTTTATAACTCTAGTTAAGGGCCACCTAACGTGACTGTGCAAGGCAGTCTCTGCAGAACAGCAGGTTTGTCATATTCGTGATGCATTTCGTGAATTTTGGGGACAGAACTGGGTTTTCTCCCCTTCATAAGAGTTGTAGCCCTATATGTTAGATTTCTAACAAGATAAAGTTTGTACAAAACAAAGCTCTAAAACTCCTGTTATAGTGAAAACTCTGGTCAGAGGTCGAAATCAAACCTATGCTGAAAGTTTTGAGAAAAAGGGGGAAAAGAGGGGGAGGTCACGAAACGATGAAGTGAGATGAATTAAAGGAAAAGAAACAAGTTATGTTTGAAAATGGGTGTTTATAATGATATTTTTTATTGACAAAAGTTATAAAAGAATAACAAATGTAAAGGCATATTAAATTGATTCGATGTGGTTGTTACAAAGAGTATCGGTGGTTAGAAATGATTTATGAGAATTTCCTGTAATTGCAGGAGGGAACAAAAGGGTGGTGCAACAGCAGCAACAATGGACCACGAGCAGAGCATCCACAGCAGGTAGGTGATTCATGCCTATGTTTCTAATTTAATTTTCATAGTAGAAATGTGTGATTTATGCTTAAAGTCTTGGTGGAAGTTTGAGAAGATATGATGTATCAATAAGAATATTTAAGGCTTGTGTATCATGAAAGTTTGGAAATGTCATGAACAAAACATGGAGGTGGCTAACATACATTCAGTGTATGTTAGGATCCCGGATAAGGGGATCATCATGAATAACTGTCATATATTCAGTGTATGCCAGGATCCCGGGTAAAGGGATCGGTATAAAAGGCTAACATACATTCAGTGTATGTTAGGATCCCGGATAAGGGGATCATCATGAATAACTGTTATACATTTAATGTATGCCAGGATCCCGGGTAAAGGGATCGGTATAAATGGCTAACATACATTTAGTGTATGTTAGGATCCCAGATAAAGGGAAAATTGTTTGACTTTCGAATAGCTATGTTGATTATTTCAATTATATATGATGGCATATCGTGGGTTTAATAACTTTAATATGATTTCTTCGAGAATTTCTTTATGAGATTATCTTGTATTTCTATTTCAGGTCCATCATCTTCACGTCAGGAGTAAAGCTATCGTTTCTTAGTTTTTTGTATCCAATAGTAACTTGTATAAAGTAAATGTGGCAAACTGATATGTATGCTCACCCTTTTTGGAAAAATATTGGAAAGTAAGAAAATTAACTTGCTTGTCGTATTTTATTAAACAATGATTGAATTTATATCAACTCTAGTGTAAATGGTTGAATGATGTTAAATGTATGGTTTATTAATAATGGTTGCGATGAGGATGATGTTTAAGGTTTTGTGGACCTAGGATGAATGGGTCAAGATTGAATTAAGGGTTATGTTATTACCCATCTGTTACTGTTTTGGACCTGTTATTGTTTCGGGACATGTTACTGTTTTGAGACATGTTATTGTCTCGGGATCTGTTACTGTTTTGGACCTGTTATTGTTTCGGGACATGTTACTGTTTTGAGACATATTATTATCTCAAGATCTGTTACTATTTTGGATATGTTATTGTTTCGGGACATGTTCTATTTCGAGACATGTTATTGTTTGAGACTTGTTATTATTTGAAGATTTGTTATTGTTTAAGGCATGTTATTGCTTTGGGACATGTCACTCTTCGAGAACATGTTATTGTCTCGGGACCTGTTACTGTTTTGAGGCCTGTTACTGTTTAGGGTCATGTTACTGTTTGCTTGTGATTGAAAAAAAAAATTACTTGGTCATCCCTAAGAGTAGGGGGTGTTACAGTGCAAATTTTATGTTGTTGACCACCACATTCACCTCCTTCCTCAGCAGTGGCAACCTCTTTGTTACCTCGAGTAGCAACAACAAGTCTCTAGCGACACACAACAATGGGCTCTCACTCTCCCTTCTCCATTGCAGCAGGTTCTAGCGCCTCTCCCGATCACCATAGACCACCACTCCCGACGCCGCCACCATAAGCAGAACCAACTAGGCCTCCTGTACACGGCGGCAGTGACAAGTATGTCGTTCGTCTCCCTCCATCAACCTTTTAGTTACTATTTACCTTCGGTGAACAGTGAGACATAAGTCATGTCCCACTATTCACATGGTGAACAGTGGGTGATGGACGGGCTGGACATGATGTCCAGTCGGGCCACCCAAAAGGGAGGTGGGCCGCCCGGGCCACATGGGCTGGAAGCCCAACCCAAAAGGAGGTGGGTTGAAAGCCCAGCCCCTAAATGGGTGGGTCGTTTGGACCACCTAGGTTGGGAGTCCAACCCCAAAGTGATTGGCCTTTCGGCCCATCTGGGCTGGGCAGCCAACACATAAAAAATAAAAAATAATAATTAAAACTAGGAAAAAAATACAAAAAATCTACATGAAATAAAAAAATACAAAAATGTATCTTTGTTTTCTTTTTAAAAAAACATTTTTCTTCTAGCATACGGCCGAATTCCAAGGTTTTTTCAAGCATATTGTTTTTTAAAAAATATAATAGATATCGATTTCAACAACTTTAATATATATAGATTTTTTCCAACTTTAATAAAGCATTAATCAAGAGCATTAAGAACAATGTTTTGATATAATAAGAGAGCTCATAATTATCATAACTTTTGTCGCGATGATTTTTTTTGGCGCGAATTTTTTTTGGCGTTTCGCGCCCCGCCATCCCTAGAGGGAAGAACGGTGCGCATTTTATAGTCGTAAAAATTACGACTATAATTCTCAGGAGTCGCCACCTAGTATTAAGGTTACTAGGAAACCTAATGGTCTGCGAGAGTCTGCGAGAGTTTGGAATTTTTTACACTCCATAACAAAAAAATCTTTTTTTTTACTATCCGTGGATGTACTTTACAATTTAATTTTACACCAAGATAGCTAAAACAAAATAATTATTTTTTTTTGAAATTTTGGTCAAATTCCAATGGATAATCATAAACTGGTTACGATATCCAATTTTCGTTCAAAACATGTGAAAGATGCAACATATATTTTTTAATGAAAAATATGCTTGGAAAAACTTCGGAATTTGTCCATATGCATGAAAACAACACATTTTTATTTGTTTTTTTAAATGCATTTTTTTTAAAAAAAAAAGGCTCAACTCTGCTGGGCTTAGGCTGGACACGGCCCAACCAACTAGGCTGGGTCGAGAACAGCCCAGCCCAGGACATAAACAATTAAAGGAAAAAATACACTAAATTGTTGCATTATTCATGTATTGTGTGAATTAATTCACTCTTGCATTGTTCACGTGTTACGTGAACAATAACGGAGTGTTCAGTCGATAGTCATGAGAGGTTTACCTACTACTACTGCCGGGTAAAGGAGGCCGAGGTGGTTCTTCCTATGGTGGTGGAGTCAGAAATGGTGGCCTTTGGTGGCCGGAGGAGCGCCGGAAGCTTGGCTAGTATACGCTACTGTTGTTGCTGCCTTCATCGTTGGAGCTAGCTGCTGCTGCCAGGGGTCATGGTGGAGCTTCTGGCATGGAGGAGGAGTTGTCGGTGCTGAGGGGGTGATGTTGGTGCTCACCGGGGGCTGGCTAGAGGATAGAGAGAAGATGGACAATGTTTTAGGGGAGAGAGAGGGGGGGGCTGAGCTGCAAGAGAGAGAGAGTTGTCAGTGCTAGTGTCCTGCAAGTGCCAGTGTCCTGCCGATGCCGAGGGAGATGGAAGGGTGGCTGTCATGTGCAAGTTTTTGGTCATGGCGTCTCTGTAAATTTTTGTGTCTATGTTATCGTCTTCCTCGTACAAATTTTACGTTTGTTCTCTCATCTGCCTGTTTGCTATCATTTGTGTTGTCTTCCCCGTTTCTGTATTGTTTCATGCTACTCCCCTGGTTTTTTCAGTATTATATCCTACCCCCTTGTTCTCTAAATTTTCTCCCTCTTTATAGACTCAATGTGAAGGTTGCAGGTATGGAAGTGGTGTCCAGGAATGGGGGTGTTGTGGTGGTAGGTTGCAGAGCATGGCTGCTGGCATGGCTGCCGGTAATGCCTTGGCAGACATGTTTTTTTTTAATTTGAAATGACATTAAAAATGGGTTGCGACAAAAAAGAGTTTTTTTACGGGGAAAACCGGGAAGAATGATGTTTTTTCTTTATTTTTGGCTTCCGATGAAAAAATATTAGTTTGATTATTTTTTCTAAAAAATGTATTTTTAAAACACACTCAAATACAATTGGAAATATAATACCAAACAGATATACATATCTTTTATCATCAAGACAAATCCTTTTTCGAAAAATGTTACCATGTACCAGGAAATAAGAGTACATATGACACCTTATTAATTAATAGTAATTAATTTTTACATATTTTTCCTTTCTTTAATAACATCATTTTGAAAACAAAAGGGTTATCTTATCACGAAAGTATCTCGTAGGTATACAAACTATAAAGTTTCAATTAGGTGATACTTATAGAAATAAAATAATAATATATCAAAATAATATTTTTTTAATTATTATTTTTACAAATTTATTTTTGATATTAGAACATTAAAATGATCTAAAAAAAATAATTTGAAGCAATTAAAAATATTTTTGAAATGCGAAAACAAACATCTTATTTGTCAATGGACAATAGTACGAAACAATTGCTCAAGTTTTTAGTGTTCAAATTTTGCCAAAAAAGTACCCGACCGTTTAAGAATACCTTCCATGCTTATTTGATTTGGAAAATCCGCCTATAGATTTTGAACAAGATATCTCAAAATTTCCTTACCAGATCTTGTTTCCTTGCCAAGAGGAGGAGCGACAGTAGGAGATGGAGATGCTTTGATTTGCACTAAACGTTTTAAAAATTATTTTATTTTTGATATTAAAATATTTAAATTATTTAAAAATACAAAAACCAATTAAACTTATAAGAGAAATTTTTTAAAAGAGTAGCTAGACTACAATGTCAAACACTTCTAGAGTCCATGGTGAAATCTCAGTCATGCAGAGCACACTTAATTCATTAGTTTTCACTATGTCGCGAGTTAAATTAATTTTTTTAATATAAAATAATGTTAAGATATTACTAAAATATTTTTTTGATGAAAAGTTTTTACAAGAAATCATAAAAGACGTAAATTTTTTTATTTGTTTGGATAATACCTCTCATATAAAATGAGTATTTGCTATTAAATATGTCAAGTACCATTGGCATCACAAATGCTTCTACTTCAAGTGGAGCAAATCCTTTGAACATATAAGAGTGCACATGAGAGATATTAGGAAGTAAAATCAAGTATATCTGTAAACATAATTTATCAGAATGATATTAATTGATTTTTATTTTATTTTTTACCAAGATCCCTGTAAAACCAAGAGCATCGGCAATATACAACTTGTAATGTTAACTTAGTCATTGCAAGGAGAGGGGGGGTCCACTCCACTATTACATTTGCTAATTCTCCAAGTGTATTAGCGCTCACCAAACTAAACATACGAGAGGATTAAGGAGAAAGATTTTCAGTCAAGGTTTGACCAGTAGTTTTTCACGAGAAAGATTTTCAGTCAAGGTTTGACAAAAGTTCCCCTAGAAAGACGAAAATAAAAAAAGTATAAAAGCACTCAATTTATATTAAAATCATATACAAAATTAAATGATATAATTATACTATATACTAAAAAAGATCAGGTTCGGTTATTGTAGCTTGTGAGTGAAATCATTGTGGATTAAAATAGAGTTGCTCACTTTTTGGGTCGGTTAGGTTCGTTCGGTTCGACGTTTTACTAGTATTTAGTTATTTTTGCACAGTAAGATATGGCGAAGCACATGTAGCTCAATGGATAGAACGTGTGCTTTCTAAGCAGGAGGTCATTGGTTCGACCCCTGTCTAGCGCGACTGATTATGTTGTTTTTTTCCGTTTTTTTTCCCTCTAAATCATTTTTTTTCCCAGCTTATATATTTTTTTGATTTGTTTTTACACTTATATATTTTTTTCATTGTTCTTTCTTTTGGTTGTTTTTTATTTGTTTTCACGTTAATTTTTTTTTTTTGCTTATAATTTTATTTTTTTCATTTTTTGTTTGCTCTTTTGTTAAAGCTATTGACATTTTTTTTTTCTTTGATTGAATTTTTCCTCCATTATTAACGCAATAATAATAATAATAATAATAATAATTTTAGTTTTTCTTCCTTGCTTTCTCTTTTGTTAATGTTTTCGATTTTTTTCCTCGGGGTAATTTAATATTTTTTATTGTTTTAGCAGTAATAGTAATGATATTTGTAGATGTTAAGGCTTCGATGTTCCTGTTGTTATAATAAGGTGTATTGATGTGTTTCATTATATCAAACCTTGCATATATAGATGTTATACTTTATTTAATTTTTTCAATTTTTTCATTTGATTGAAATTGATAATATATTTGGTTTTGTTTTCGGCCCTTATACTTTTAATTTTTTATTTGAATTCCTTTAATTTTTTATAGTTCTTGAATAGTTCCTATTTTTGTCCATGTTTATATATATGTGCCTTTAGTTTTGGTTTTTAATTTTTATTATTTTCTCTTTTGTTGAGATAACATTTTTTTCAAAAAAAATGTTCTTAAATTTTAGTTTATATTTATTATCATTTGAAAATTGATATTTCTTATTTTTTTTCCTTTGTTTTTTCTTTTTGTTCTTTTATTAGTTTTTTTTCACGTCAAATGATTTTTTTAGCTAATAATTTTTATTTTTTTTCATTTTTATTTTGTTTGCTCTTTTGTTAAAGTTTTTGGTCTTTTTTATTCTTTTATTGAATTTATTTTCCCATTATTCACGCAATAATAATAATAATAATAATAATAATAATAATAATAATAATTTCTATTTTTTTTCTTGTTTCCTCTTTTATTAATTTTTTGAGTTTTTTTCTCCTCGGAATAATTTAATAATTTTTATTGTTTTGACAATAATAGTAATGATATTTTTAGATGTTAAGCCTTCAATATTGTTGTTGTTATAATAGGGTGTGTTGATGTGTTTTATTATATCAAACCTTGCATGTATAGATATTTTATTTTATTTTTGAACTAACAAAATTTATTAATTATTTCAATCCTAATAATTATAAAAAATATTTGTTCGGTCCACAATGTAATGCGGGTAATTAATTAGTGGTGTACTAAAAAGGAAAAGCAAGTTGAAATTAACAATCAATCATGGAGGAGAATAGTATGAATAAAAAATGGTGTGTGTGTATATATATATATATATATATTGACTATTGGTAGAATAAAGAAAAAAAAAGTCATATGAACGCCATAAATGTATGTAGATTTCTTTTCTATAAGACATTCTCAAAAGACGTGGTTTTGGCGCATCCGCTTTCAATCACAGACCCACCGAGCGCACTGAAGTGGTGGAATGTGGGCACCATGCTGAGAAAATAATATCGTTGGTGACACGTCATCTCATCGATTCGGGTGCAGAAGGGCGTCAAAGGTGAAAAGCACCTTAGAATGAACACGTGATTTGGAAAACAACAAAACAAATGAACCCACTCACCCTTCTCAGCTACCAGTTGGCATTCATAATTTCTCCGGATAAGAAAATATCTGACCGAGACAATATTTTTATTTTTTTTTGTTAAAATATTTTGATTTTATTTTATTTTTCAGGCCAGTTTAATGATTTTAATTATTTGAGCAGTAATGTTGATAATAATTTTAACTGTTATAGTAATGAAAATAACGGTAACGTAGAGATGAATTTTCAATTTATATTTTCATCTTTTTATGGATAGAAAATTAGCTACCAGGTGGTGTTCATAATTTCTCCCAATAAGAAAATATTTGCCCTGAGTGACCGCAGCTAGATCCAACTTCTTTCATTTGATTACAGGATTACTCGTGGTGAGTTTAAGATGATCTGGATATCCTAGTTATAAAAAAATATATATAAATAAAAAAAAAAAGCAAAAAAAATATTTAAGCTGGTTTAGAGATCATGGTTATAAAAAAATATATAAGTTAAAGAAAACAAAAAAAATATAAGTTAAAGAAAACAAAAAAAATATAAGCGTGAAAGAACTGTAGCAATCCATATTGTTTTAAAAACAAATTCGGTCCGGGAATTAGTCGTGGTGTACTTAAGCTGATCTGTAGACCCTAGTTATAAAAAAAAATATAAGTGAATAAAATAAAAGTATAAGAAAAAAAACTACCAACGGGAAAGCAATTTAGCAAAAAATAATGACTCCGGGGATTAGTCATTGTACGCATAAGTTGATTTGGACATTTTGATTATCAAAAAAATATATATATGGGGATTAATTGTGATGCGCTTAAGCTAGCCCGGACACCCCGATCATAAAAACAAAAAATATATGTAAGTGAAAAAATAAAAAAAATATAACCAGCAAAAAAAAAAAGTTTCATGGAAAAAAATAAAAAAATATTTAATAAAAAAACAAAAAAAAGATATAATCAGGAAAAAAACAATAAAAAAATTGATCTGAGAATTAATTGTGGTGCGTTTAAGCTAGTTCAGACAGCCCAATTATATAAAAAAAAAAAATATATATATATATATATATATATATATATATATATATATATATATATATATATAAGTGTAAAAAGAAAAAAAAATATCCCAAAAAAATATTTTATGGAAAAAAATAATTAGGAAAATAAACAAAAATGCAAGAAAGAAAAGAAAGAAACGAAAAAAAAAAGAATTAAAAAAAAGCAAAAAAAAATCAAAAAACGAAAAAAAAAAAGAAGAGAGAGAGAGAGTGATTTCCCCATGCCATTTAGTGTAATGTTAATGTTTTCGATAAATTCAGCACATCACATGGAAATGCTGACCAGGATTACTTATCGTAGTGGTCCTACCTAGCTTTCTTTGCAAAAGCTTCTCAGAATGCAACAAGAGAAGAGGTCACTGTAACAATAATTAGTGACACGTCATCTCATCGATTCGGGCGCAGAAGAGCGTCAAAGGTGAAAAGCATCTCAAGAGCGTCAAAGGTGAAAAGCATCTCAAAGAATAACCTTAGAATGAATGGCATGCATATCACGTGATTGGAAAACAACAAAACAAATGAACCCACTCACCCTTCTCAGGCTCTCAGCTACCGATAAGAAAATATCTGCCCTGAGTGGTAGACAACCAGATCCAACTTCTCTCATCACCCGTCCACCGTAGGGCCCACTCTTCCACATTGTTGAAGACCGAGACAGGCCTTAATTGACCCGTCAGCTTCCATCAACTTTCGACCCCACCGTAGTCCTGTATCATCAACCAATTAATACACCTTACATTTCACCCTCTTCTTTTCCTGTCTATTTCTAGTATTTTTCTTCTTCTTTATTTAACAGAAAACCAATTAATACACCTTACATTTCACCTTCAATTATTTTTTTAATTATTATTTTTATAAATTTATTTTTTATTTTAGAACATCAAAATAATTTAAAATTACCAAAAAATAATTTAAAGCAAATAAAAAAATTTAAAAATATTTTTAAAATACAAAAACAAACAGCATACTAGTAGGTGGTTACAATAAAACAAAGACAACAATATACAAGGATCAAATGGGATAAAACTCAAAATTAAATTTGAATGTTGATTGCAATGGGGGTTATGGTGTATTTACTTAACATTATCAAAGCACAATATCTCATTTGTCAATGGACAAAATTGCGAAATAATTGCTCAAGTTTTTACTCTCTGAATTTTGCCAAAAAGTACCCGACCATTTAAAAGTTTTTAAATCTGTAATATATCTACAGTATCTATTTGAGGACGACAAGTGTTTGGAATTTTGTCTTGTTTTTTAGGGCGTTGATAAAATATAAGAAAGAGTGTTTACTTCATCAGCTTCCCCTTTTAAATTATTTAACGAGGAAGAAGAGAGTGGACCGAGTGAGTGTGGATCAGGTTAGCTGAGCAGTGGAACAAGAGAAAAACAGATCGCGCGGCTGGTTGAGCTTCGGCATATTCATCATAGATTCTCTTCTCGCGATAATTAATAAAGGTATTAAAATAATATTTATTTTATTTTTTAAAATAATATTTCCCATCCCATCTGATGAAAATCATTTAAAAATACCAAAAAAACCATTAATAAGGAATGTCAAACATGACCGATTGTATCTATATTCACATCTTTTCCCCTATATTTTAGAAATATATTAAAATATTGTTTTTTTATTTTTTAAAATTTAAAATAATTTAAAAATAAAAAAATAGAATACAAAATAAAAAATATTTTTTAAAAAAACTTTTACAATACAATGTCAAATTAAGTGTATTTTGGCTTACATATGGGGGATAGAGATGCAGAGTGGGGAGAGAGAGAGAGAGAGATGCTGTGGCCACTGAAGCGTGAGGGGCAAAGAGAGGACAGGACAGGAGTCCCTGTCGTGGCTATCTTGATCAGTGTTATAAATTCCGTTCTGTTCCGGCCGGAACGGCCCGTTCCAGTGCAAAATCCGAGACAAAACGGCGACGTTTTTGTCTCGGTAAAAATCCCGGCCAGTTCTGGAAAATCCGGCCGAATTCCGGCCGGAACGCCCCGGTTCCGTACCGGGCGTTCCATTCCGGTTCAAGCCAAAACGACGTCGTTTAGCCCACTCTCCCAGACCCAGACGAACGATTTCCCCCAATTTCCCCCAATCTATTCCCAGTTAAGAACCAGACCAGCATCAAGCACTCACCAGATTGCAAGATCTGAAGTAACCAGCACCCCCACGAAGAATCTTTGGAGCAGAATCAGATCCGTTTGATTTGATTTCAAGAGGAAGTGGGGTAGCTAGTGGCTTCAAAGGATGGCAGGTTGGTTGATGGGCGGGTCAAAAAGAGCGAGTCAGCAAGAGAATTACAGAGGTTTACCAAGCAACAAAGAATCGCCCGTCTTGACTCAGTTTCTATTTCTCTACTGCCTATACTCCTTAAAAGGCCAACGCCGGAAACAAAAAAAAATCCTTCCTTTTATTATTAAACAAATAGAAAAAAGAAATCACGCTCGCTAGCCCTCTCTGAGCTTCAAAGAAGATTCTTAAAATATGTACGTGGGTTAAAAACTAACCCTGGTTAAATCATTACTCTCACTTCTCGGGCTTTTTGTGGGGTAAAAAAATGGAAGAGTCTAGAAAGTGAGATATGAACCGTTGGGTTAGGATGGCGATGGAGGGAGATAGGCCGCTGGATGGGAGGACAGAGAGGTTGGCTGGTGACCATCCTGATCAAGATCCTTATGTTCCACAGTCAGATCAAGATCCTTATTTTTATATTAATGATGTAGAAGATGTTTGATGTATTTTTCTTTTATTTTAGAACATTTTACTTTCATAATATTTTGGAATTTCAAAGATGTTTCTAATTTTGAGATTATGTTTGTATTGTATAATTTAAATTTCATTTATCTTGAATTTAAATTATAGTTGTTAAATTAATATTTTATTTTTTTCATATATATAATTAAATAAATATGAATAGTACAAAACCGGAACGGAACGCCGGAATGCACCGAAACCGGAACGTTCCGTTCCAAACAAAAAACCGGAACGGTACCCTGAACGGATTTTACAACATTGATCTTGATGTTAAATCGAGGAGAATAAGTGTAGATGGTATTTGATAAGGTTACAAGATGATATTTTAAAAAAAATATATATATATTGAGACATAGACATATTAGATCAAACCTAGTTAATTATGAAGCTTAATTATAAATCAAATATTAAATGATTAAATTATATAAATAAAAAATCAACTAGAAATGAAAAAAAACCCGAAGCTAATTCATCAAACTTGCAACATGTATCATGAAACTAGAATAAACAAATCAAATGTTGAATAATGAAATTGAAAAAAAAAATCAATTAATACACCTTACATTTCACCTTTTTCTTTTCCTGTCTACTTCTAGTATTTTTTTTCTTCTTCTTCTTCTTTATTTAACAGAAAACCAATTAATACACCTTACATTTCACCTTCAATTATTTTTTTAATTATTATTTTTATAAATTTATTTTTAACCATAGAATATTAAAATGATCTAAAATTACTAAAAAATAATTTAAAATAAATAAAAATATTTTTGAAATACAAAAACAAACCAGCACAATGTGCAGCGGGTGGTTACCATAAAACAAAGTCAACAGCATGCAAGGATCAAATGGGATAAAACTCAAAATTAAGTTTGAATGTTGATTGCAATGGGGGGTTATGGTGTGTTTACTTAACATTATCAAAGACTTATCAAGATGATATTTTTAAAAAAGTTTTTTAGTAAAAAAGTTTTCCTAACAAGTTTTTAAATCATGTGAGAATTGATCTGATACAACCTGATTAACCTAACAAGTTTAAAAACAACCTAAACAATTATTAAAAGTATAACTCGACTAAAAGACTTATCAAGATGATATTTTTAAAAAATATATATAATGAGACATAGACATATTAGATCAAACCTAGTTAATTATGAAACTTAATTATAAATCAAATATTAAATGATTAAATTATATAAATAAAAAATCAACTAGAAATGAAAAAAAAACCGGAGCTAATTCATCAAACTTGCAACATGTATCATGAAACTAGAATAAACAAATCAAATGTTGAATGATGAAATTGAAAAAAAAATCAATTAAAAGAGAAAAAATCTTTGTTAATTCACTAAACTCGCGTCCTGAATCATGAGACTAGAATAAACAAATCTATTGTTAAAAATATTAAAAAATGAAATTAAAAAGTAAAAATAAGAAGAGCAAAAAACAAAATATCATTTAAGTGATGAATATTCAAAAGTGTCATTTGAAAATGAATTGAATCGAACTTCTATACATTTTATCCTTCTTTCCTTATTATAGATGTCATTTTTTCCTCTAATTCTTCAAACTCTTTTTTTTTTTCATTTTCTAGTTGATTTTTTAAACCCTTGACATATAAGTACCCATTGAATTGTAAAGAGATTGTTTGATTTATGTGAAAGCATTTTTTATTTTTTGCTCGAAACTCGAAATCGAAGGTAGCTTAATAGATTTTATTTTAAAGATATTTACTAGATTAATTCTTTTTATTTTTTATTTTTATTTTTATTTTTATTGAAATCAACCCTGGCTTGGACCCACGTGAAACTCCAAGTCACTCCGAGTCCCGAAATAACCCCCTTGTATCGAGCGGGGTTTTAAAACAATGCCAATAGCCAAGTAAAAAATCTTGAAGTTAATTTCAATTCACCATTTGACACCTATCCATTTTCTCTCCTTAGTTTTTGATTGTTTCAATTTCCCCCTTAGATTATCCAAAATAAGAGAAAAACAGTCTCTTTTTCCTCTCAAATCATGGACTAAAAATAACAAAAATAAAACTTTGTACCAAAATCAAATTGGAAAAATATTAAGGTACCAACAATGTAAAAGTTTTTATTTTTATTTTGATCACATGAATTCACATTTCCTTGGAATCTCATAAAAAATAGAACAAATGAAATAAATCTCCAATATGTAGATAATTACTCAATATTTTTTTATTCCTTTTCCTCTCCATGCTATTTCATACATTTATACGGTCTTTTGCTTTAAATAAAAAAACTTTTTTTATTTGAAGTTGTTTTTACTCTTTTGATTCTCCACTCCATAACAATATTAATTGTCTTCGATTTCCAATAAAATTAAAAATTATTATAAAGTTAAATTTTATTCAATAAATTTATATCCAATATGAAGTCGTTGCAATGATTAAAAGTATAACTCGACTAAAACATTTATCAAGACGACATTTAAAAAAATATTGAGACATAAACATATTAGATTAAACCTAGTTAATTATGAAGCATAACTATAAATCAAATATTAAATGATTAAGTTATATATAAATAAAAAAACAACTAGAAATGAAAAAAAAAAACCGAGTTAGTTCGTCAAACTTGCAACATGTATCATGAAATTAGAATAAACAAATCAAATATTGAATCATGAAATTGAAAAAAAATCAACTAAAAAAAACAATCTTAGTTAATTCGCTAAACTCGCGTCCTGAATCATAAAACTAGAATAAACAAATCTATTGTTAAAAAAATTACAAAAATGAAAAGTAAAAAACAACTAAGAAAAGCAAAAAAAATCATTTAAGTGATGGCTATTAAAAGTGTCATTTGAAAATAAATTGAATCAAACTTCTATACATTTTATCCTTCTTTCCTTATGGTAGATGTCATTTTTCCCTCTAATTCTTCAAACTTTTTTTTTTTTTTCATTTTCAAGCAATCCTCACCATGCTATTTCATACAATATATGGTCTTTTATTTTTAAAAAACTTTTTTTATTTGATGTTGTTTTTACTCTTTTGATTCTCCACAACATAAGAATATTAATTGTCTTCAATTTCCAGTAAAATTAAAAATTATTATAAAGTTAATTTTATTCAATACATGTATATCCAATATGAAGTCGTTCCAATAAACTCTTAGAATTGAATAAAGATATTAAAGGCATAAAAAATCTTAAGGAACTAAGAAATTAAAGATTTTAATATTCTATATTTTATTAATAATATTAAGACAATTTAAAATAAATAAGAAATTCATTTAAAGATATTATAATCTTGAAAAAAAGATAACACCCGAAGCAACTTTTGTAAATGGCATAGATAGATATATAGATGAGGGGACAAGGAATTAATTGTTCATTGGTACGTACACTTATACCTCATTGCCTTGTTGCTTTTGAAGTTGTATTCCATACAGAGCTAAAGGCCTCCTCGTGTTGTGTTCCATACAGAGCTTTTCACGCATATTTTCACAATCTAAGGTAATGAAATTCCTATTCTCATTCTTTCCATGCCTATTTTACTTGTAATGACTCACTCTCACCGCCGGAATTCTTATTTCTCTGATTTTTCAGACTGGTGGAAAATGGAAATTGTAAGTGCTGTTGTGGGATCCCTTGTATCTAAGATAGCAGAACTTTCGGCAGAACCAGTAATAAAGCAGTTCAGTTACATGTTCTGTTTCAACAATTTTGTTAAAGAGTTCAGTGAACAATGGAGGAGCCTGGCTTTGGCACGTCGTCGTGTGCAACATGCTGTCGACGTTGCTATAAGGAATGCTGAAGAAATTGATACTGATGTCAACAAATGGCTGGAAGATGCAAAAAAGGCTTTGGCAGTTTATGGTCTGCAAGATGCTGTCGACGTTGCTACAAAGAATGCTGAAGAAATTGAGATTGATGTCAACAAATGCTTGGAAGATGCAAAAAACGAAATGGAAGGTGAGAATCGTTTGGAAAATGAAAAAGGAAAAAATGGAAAATGCTTCACTTGGTGTCCAAAATGGATTTGCCAATTCAAGTTAAGCAAGGCACTGGAAAAGAAGACGGAGACTTTGAGAAAACTAGAAGAAGAGAGCAAAAAGTTTCAAAAAGTGGGCCACAAAGTACCTCCTCAAGACTTAGCATTTCTTCCATCAAAGGAATTCACACCCTCAGAATCATCAAAAGAAGCCTTCAAACAGATTATGAAAGCTCTCAAAGATGACAACGTCAATATGATCGGACTGTACGGCATGGGAGGGGTGGGTAAAACCACCCTGGTGAAAGAAGTAGGCAGGAGAGCCAAAGAGACGCGGCTATTTGATGAGGTTTTATTGGCTACAGTGTCCCAGAATCCAAATGTGATGTACATGCAGGATCGAATGGCAGATAATCTAGATCTGCATTTTGACAAAAACACCATAGAAGGGAGAGCAAATCAATTATGGCAGAGACTGAAGACAGAAAAGAAGATGCTTGTAATCCTGGATGATGTTTGGAAAGTTGTTAACTTGAAAGAGATAGGGATCCCAGTTGGCGATGATCACAGGGGTTGTAAAGTTCTTCTAACAACACGTCTTAGAGGCATATGTTTTCATATGCAGTGCCAGCAACAAGTGCTCTTAAGTATCTTATCAGAAAATGAAGCATGGGCTCTATTCAAAATCAATGCAGGTTTACGTGATGAGGACTCTAACTTGAACACAGTGGCAGAGGAGGTTGCGAGAGAATGTCAAGGATTGCCAATAGCACTTGTGACAGTGGGAAGGGCTCTAAGAGATAAATCTACTGTTGAGTGGGAAGTAGCGTCTACAAAGCTCAAACACTCTCAATTGCAGCACATGGAACGAAATGATGAAGAAAAAAATACATATGCATGTCTTAAGTTCAGCTATGATTATTTGAAGCACGAGGAAACCAAGTTATGTTTCTTGCTATGCTGTTTATTTCCAGAAGATTACGACATTCCAATTGAGGACTTGACGAGATACGCAGTTGGCTACGGGTTACATCAAGATGTGGAGTCCATTGAAGATGCAAGGAAAGAAGTTTATGTGGCGATAAAGACCCTCAAAGATTGTTGCATGCTGTTGGGCACTGAGACTGAAGAGAGTGTGAAAATGCATGACTTGGTTCGTGATGTTGCTATTTAGATAGCATCATCTAAAGAGCATGGTTTCATGGTAAAGGCTGGCATTGGGTTGAAGGAGTGGCCAAGGAGCAATAAAAGCTTTGAAGGTTGTACAACAATTTCGTTAATGGGCAATCAACTAACAGAGCTTCCTGAAGGATTGGTGTTTCCACAGCTCAAAGTTCTATTATTAGAACTGGATTCTGACTTGAATGTTCCAGCGAGGTTTTTTGAAGGGATGAAAGAAATTGAAGTCTTGTCTCTAAAGGGAGGGTGTTTGTCATTGCAATCACTTGAATTCTCAACGAACCTTAAATCGTTGCTATTGATCGACTGTGAATGCAATGAACTCATTTCGTTGAGAAAGCTGCAAAGACTTGAGATTCTTGTTTTCATAGGGTGGATTTCCCTTGAGGAATTACCTGATGAAATTGGGGAGCTCAAGGAGTTACGGTTGTTGGATGTGACAGATTGTAGTAGTCTAAGAAGGATTCCTGCGAATTTGATTGGAAGGTTGAAGAAGTTAGAAGAGCTACTGATCGGGGATTACAGCTTCAACAGATGGGATGTTGTTGGATGTGACAGCACAGGAGGAATGAATGCAAGCCTAACAGAACTAAATTTGCTGTCTCATTTAGCTGTATTATCATTGAAGATACCGAGGGTTGAATGCCTTCCCAGAGACTTTGTTTTTCCCAGGTTGCTCAAATATGATATAGTGTTGGGGAATGGGTATTCAAAAACAGCACACCCAACGTCTCCAAGATTATATTTGAATGATATCAGCGCCGCATCCTTAAATGCAAAGACATTTGAGCAGTTGTTTCCTACTGTGTCTCAAATTTGTTTTATCGACGTTGAGGATTTAGAAAATATAGTGTTCGGTGCTCAGATTAGAAGATGTGAAAGTGAAAGGATGCAGGGATACTCGCACTCTGTTTCCAGCAAAATGGCGGCAAGCTTTTAATAATCTAACAAGTGTGGAAATTGAAGACTGCGAATCATTGGAAGAGGTATTTGAATTGGGCGAGGCTGGTGAAGGAAGCAGTGAGGTGCAGGAGCTGCGGATGCTGTCATCTTTAACAAGGTTATTGCTACGAAGGTTACCTGAGCTCAAATGCATATGGAAGGGGCCCACCAGACATGTCAGCCTCCGAAGTCTTGTTCATCTGGAGTTGCGGTCTCTTCACAAGCTGGCATTTATCTTCACACTGTCCCTGGCTCAAAGTCTTGATCATCTAGAAACACTACGGATAGATTATTGCAGTGGATTGAAGCATCTTATCGGAGAAGAAAAGGATGACGAAAGGGAAATAATTCCAGAGTCCCTTGGCTTCCCAAAATTAAAAACTCTCTCTATTAGTGGTTGTGATAAACTGGAATATGTCTTCCCAGTCTCCGTGTCTCCAAGTCTTCTGAACCTGTAAGAGATGACAATTGAATTTGGTGACAATTTAAAGCAGATATTTTACAGTGGAGAAGGAGATGCACTCACCAGAGATGGCATCATCAACTTCCCTCTGCTAAGAGAATTGTCTCTTTCAAGATGCGACTTTTGTGGTCCAAAGAATTTTACTGCCCAGTTGCCTTCTTTGCAAGTGTTAGCCATTGAAGGACACGAAGAATTGGGTGATTTTTTGGCACAGCTCCAGGTAAGTCCTTTATATTTCTCCGCTGATTAATTCAAACTGGCAAATTCAATAGATAGTGATAATTTCTGATTTCTTCCTTCAGATTTCTAAAACTAAAGTAATGGATAAGTAAAATTTGATAGAATTAGCTTTTCTTTCTTACTGATTTCAGTAATCTGGGTACAAGATACAGTGATACAGGTAACTTATTTTAGGAAACTACTTAATGCCTATACAATATCTTTGGCTACAATCATGCTTTTTCCTTACGGGAAGAGATTCCCATGTCTAGGCTGGCTGATTACGTGACTCACGCTAACAAAATTGAGGTTCTTCCCCAATTAATGGAAAGTAAGAAAAAAAAAAAAACTCCATCTATTATTGAGTTGTTTGTTTCAGTGCTGCAATTTATAATTAAAGTTAAAGAAATTGGGTTATGTTATCACCTTTATCATATGAAAAAAATAATTATAAATGATCAAGAACAAATCATTTTTATTTTATATACACATACAAGAAGTTTTAGTAATACGTAAAATTAAAAGTGTTTTTTTTTTTGTTTAATGTCATAAATTGTTATTTTTATTATAAATAAAATATAAAAAACTATTTGTCTAGTTATTAAGTATAATTTCATTGATGATTGATTTTAACTTAACTAATATAAAATAATAATTTATAGTTTTTATATCAATTTTTTTCTTTTGAAGCAGGGGCATACAAATTTGAGAAAAATACATATTACTGCCTGCAAAGGTGCACAACAATTAATGCAGGTTGGAATTTTTGCAACTAATAGAAGAACTAGCCATGGGTCGCAAAAGGACTTCTTACAAAGATTAGAAGATGTGAAAGTGAAAGGATGCAGGGATACTCGCACTCTGTTTCCAGCAAAATGGCGGCAAGCTTTGAATAATCTAACAAGTGTGGAAATTGAAGACTGCAGATCATTGGAAGAGGTATTTGAATTGGGTGAGGCTGGTGAAGGAATTAACGAGGAGAAGGAGCTGCGGCTGCTGTCATCTTTAACAAGGCTAAGGCTGTCACGTTTACCTGAGCTCAAATACATATGGAAGGGGCCCACCAGACATGTCAGCCTCCGAAGTCTTATTCATCTGGAGTTGCGGTCTCTTCACAAGCTGACATTTATCTTCACACCATCCCTGGCTCAAAGTCTTGTTCATCTAGAAACACTACGGATAGAATATTGCAGTGGATTGAAGCATCTTATCAGAGAAAAGGATGACGAAAGGGAAATAATTCCAGAGTCTCTTGGCTTCCCAAAATTAAAAACTCTCTTTATAAGTGGTTGTGATAAACTGGAATATGTCTTCCCTGTCTCCGTATCTCCAAGTCTTCTGAACCTGGAAGAGATGACAATTGTATTTGATGCTAATTTAAAGCAGATATTTTACAGTGGAGAAGGAGATGCACTCACCAGAGATGGCATCATAAACATCCCTCAGCTAAGAAAATTTACTCTTTCAAATTGTTGCAGCTTTTTTGGTACAAGGAATTTTACTGCCCAGTTGCCTTCTTTGCAAGTGTTAGCCATTGAAGGACACGAAGAATTGGGTGATTTGTTGGCACAGCTCCAAGTAAGTCCTTTATATTTCTCCACTGATTAATTTAAATTGGCAAATTCAATACAGAGTGATAATTTCTGATTTCTTCCTTCAGATTTCTAAAACTAAAGTAATGGATATGTGAAATTGAGGTTCTTCTGCCAAATAATGGAAAGTAAAAAAAAAAAAATCTCCATCTATTATTGAGTTGTTTGCTTCAGTGCTGCAATTTATGATAAAAGTTAAAAGAGGTTGGGTTATGTTATCACCTTTTTCATATGAAAAAAATAATCATAAATGATCAAGAACAAATCATTTTTATGTTATATACACATACAAGAAGTTTTAGTAATACGTAAAATTAAGTGTTTTTTTTTGTTAATGTCATAATTTGTTTTTTTTTTATTATAAATAAAATATAAAAAACTATTTTTCTAGTCATTAAGTATAATTTCTTTCATGATTGCTTTTAACTTAACTAAAATAAAATAATAATTTATATTTAGATTATCATAATTTGTTTTTCTATTGATGCAGGGGCTTACAAATTTGAGAGTAATACGTATTACTGACTGCGAAAGAGCACCAGAATTAATGCAGGTTGGAAGTTTTGGAACTAATGGAAGAACTGGGCATGAACTTTCACTCTTGAGTTTGGAAAAATTAGACTTGAGCTCCTTGCCTGACATGAGGTGTATATGGAAGGGTTTCGCGCTGAGCCATTTGACTACTTTGGAGGTGTCTGATTGTCAAAAACTGACACATGTATTCACAGGCAGCATGGTTGCTAGTCTAGTTCAACTGAAATTACTAGTTATATTAGCTTGTGAGGAATTGGAGCAAATCATAGCTAAGGATAATGATGATGAAAAGGATCAGATATTGTCTGGAAGTGATCTCCAATCTTTATGCTTCCCCAATTTGTGTGAAATTTTTATCATGAGATGCAACAAGTTGAGGAGTCTCTTCCCAGTAGCCATGGCTGCAGGTCTCCCAAAGCTCGAAGATCTTGACGTAAGAGATTCCTCTCAATTACTGGGAGTATTTTGGCAGGATGATCATGCTTCACCTGTCAATGTTGAGAAGCAGATGGTGCTTCCTAATTTGTCATCCCTGAGGCTATATAATCTACAAAGTATAGTCTGCTTCAGTCTTGGATGTGATGATTTCTTATTCCCTCGTCTGGGGAATCCGATGGTGGATAAATGTCCAAAGCTGGCCACAAAATTTGCCAATAAAACAAATGGTTCAACGAGTGCTCAGTCAGAGGTGCTGTTGATTCGACTTGATTTCATGCCTCTCTTTTAGTCTTTTATATTTCTCCGCTGATTAATTCAAACTGGCAAATTCAATACATAGTGATAATTTGTGATTTCTTCCTTCAAATTTCTAAAACTAAAGTAATGGATAAGTGAAATTGAGGCTTTTCCGCCAATGAATGGAAAGTAAAAAAAATTAAATCTCCATCTATTATTGAAGAAGAACTGGGCATGAATTTTCATTAGAAGAAGAGGGCAAAAAGATTCAAAAAGTGGCCCACAAAGTACCTCTTCAATGTTGAATTTTATGGAATCAAGACTGCTGCAGACAATGAAGTCCAAGGCTGTGAAGATTGAAGATTCGAAGATTGTGTCTTAAGTTTTTAGTGTTAGCTGAGTATTGAATTAGCTTAGCATTAGGTTGAGTTTATCTTATCTTTAAATAAAGGTCATGTTGACCAAGTTTAGGATTGAGTTCGATTTATTCTTAGTTAACGTGATCATGTTGATCAATTAGCCGATTAGGATTAAGTTAAGTTTTGAATTTTAGCTTATCATGTACAAGAAGAAGTTGTCTTCAACTAAACCTCTTGTAATTTCTTTTTCTATAAATAAAGAAGAGGGATGGCAGTAACCTCACCCTGGATTCTGCTTATTATATACAAAATCTCAGCTTTTTAGTGTTCTTCCCGTGTTCTTCATTTTTCCTGAAATTCCAGATTTGAATCGAACGAATGCATGTTCTTGGGTTGATCGGAGTTGACTTTTGTTGACTTTTGTTGACTTTTTTTCGCTTTAATTACTACAATTGGTATCGTAGCAATTAGGATCTTAGGTGGGATTGTGTGAAACACGAGTGGAAGGTGAGATTTACAAAAAGGGGAATTCAAAGTCGCTTTTTGGTGAGAAACGAAAAATGAATTCTGGAGCCGCTTTTTCAAAGAATCGCACCTTCATTTGCGGTGTGTGAATTATGGCACTGGCCGTGAGAATGAAGGCTTATTTGAAGGCATTTGACTTGTGGGATTATGTGGATACCGGCAAGGAGCCAACTCCACTAAACAACGATCCAACCATGAATCAAATCAAGTACTTCAATGAAGAAAGAGCCAAAGGTTTTAGAGCACTTACCCGCATACACAATGCAATAAGTGAAGAGATATTTTCCGAATTTTGGCATGCGAGATCGCCAAAGAAGCTTGGGACAAGCTTAAAGCCGAATTCCAAGGAGATGAGAAATCAAGAAAAATGCAAGTTATGAACTTGAGAAGGCAATTTGAAGGGCTGAAGATGAAGGAATCAGAATCTATCATAGATTTTTCTTCAAAAATCTCTAAACTTGTTAATCAAGTGAGATTGTTGGGGGGAAGATTTTCCCGATTCCGTAATTGTGGAGAAAGTATTGGTGTGTCTACCCGAGAAGTTTGAACATAAAATATGTTCCTTAGAAGACTCAAAAGACTTCTCGGAGATGAGTTTCCAAGATCTTGTAAATGCCTTACAAGCAGTGGAACAAAGGCAATCTTATCGAAATGAGGGAACAAGTGAGAATGCACTTGTTGCTTACAAAGGAAAACAGCAGCAATCTTACAACTTCTCCGTAACCAAGCGCATTGGAAGGAAAGACAAAAGCAAAGAATGGAGACCAAATCATCGTAATTCAAGTAGTTGGCAACCCAACAACTTGACGAGTGAAGGAGAGAAAGGAATATCCCGCATGCAAGTATTGCAAGAAAACCAATCATTCTCAAGATTGGTGTTGGTTCAAGAAGGTGCAATGTAGAAATTGCAACCGCTTTGGGCACTACCGGAAATATTGCAAAAAACAGAAAAAGAAGAAGTAAAACAAGCTCAAGAAGAAGAAAGCTTAGCAGTAAAGGATGAGCATTTATTTGTAGCTACAATGCACAACATGCTCGAAAAACCGGAGGAGACAAATTCGAGCAGTGGCTCATTGACAGGTGGTTGTACAAACCACATGACAGCAGACCTTTCAATTTTTTGTAGCTTGGATAAAAGCTATAAATCAAGGGTGAAGATAGGCAATGGAGACTTTGTAAAGGTTGAAGGAAAAGGATCAATAGCAGTGGACACAAGGGCAGGTACAAAAACTCTACATGATGTCTTGTATGTGCCTAATATTAATCAGAATTTGGTGAGTGTGGGTCAACTATTAGAATCTGGCTATTCTCTATTTTTTGATGATGGAATGTGTGTTATTAGAGATAAAATGGGGACACTTTTGTTGAGTGCAAAAATGGCAAATAGATGCTTCAATGCAGATTTGAAAGAGATATGTTGGACTGCCAACATGTGCAAGAATGATGAATCAATTCTTTGGCACAAAAGGTTGGGACACTATATTATGTTGCATTGAACAAAATGGCTGAGTTGCAGATGGCACGTGGATTACCAAGCATACATGATCAAGGTAATCTTTGTGAAGCTTGTCAATTGGGAAAGCAAACCAAAGTTGCTTTCTCAAAATCTGTTTTTAGAGCAAATTCGAAACTGCAGCTCATACACACAGATGTGTGTGGGCCAATGCATGTTGAATCTTTGAATGGATCAAAGTATTTCTTGCTATTTGTGGATGATTATAGCAGGTATTGTTGGATTTATTTCTTAAAAAACAAGGCTGACGTGTTCTCTAAGTTTTTGTTGTTCAAGGCAGAAGTGGAACTTGAAACTGGACTGAAAATGAAGATGCTAAGGTCTGATAATGGTGGAGAATTTACTTCCCAACAATTGGAGAATTACTTGATGAAAGAAGGGATTAAACACTAGCTTGACCGTGCCTTACACACCTCAACAAAATGGGGGTAAGTGAAAGGAAAAATAGAACCTTGATGGAAATGGCAAGGTGCTTAATGTATGAGAAGAAAATGCCCTTAAAGTTTTGGGCGTAGGTCGTAAACACAAAGCATCATACATACAAAATCGTGTGTTTTCAAGAGTTTTGGATGATAAAACTCCTTATGAAATCTGGTATGATGTTAAACCCAATGTTGAGCATTTAAAAGTCTTTGGTTGCATATGTTATGTGTTGATACATGATGTTAATCGAAAAAAGCTAGATAAGAAGGCTGATGTAGGTGTGATGATAGGCTATAGTTCAAAGTCTAAAGCCTATAGAATATTTGATGTTATGGCTAACAAAGTTATAATTGCAAGAAATGTTAAGTTTGTAGAAGATGCATCATGGAATTGGGAGAATTTGGCAGTCAACTGGACAGATCAAGTTCAGCATGATGAACCAGAGTTTTATGATGAACTTGAACATGAAGAAGACATAGATGAGCAACCAGTTAGGGGGACAAGAACCTTAACTGATATTTACAGCAGGTGTTCCATGGCTGAGGCAGAACCTGTTGAGATAGAAGAAGCAATGAAGTCTCAAGTATGGTTAAAAGCTATGCAGGAGGAGCTTGATATGATTGAAAAAAATCAGACCTGGATGCTTGTTGACAGACCTACAAACAAGAAAACTATTGGTGTTAAATGGATATTCAAGACAAAGATGAATGCGGATGGAAGTATCAACAAACACAAGGCAAGATTGGTTGTAAAAGGCTATGCTCAAGAGGCTGGGATTGATTACACAGACACCTTTGCACCTGTTTCTAGGCATGAAACAATGAAACTTTTGCTTGCACTTGCTGCACAAAAAGGGCCGGGTATGTGTTTCAATTAGATGTGAAATCTGCTTTTTTGAATGGCGTGTTAGATGAGGAAATTTTTATTGAACAACCAGCAGGTTTTGATAATCAAAATCCAAACCAAGTGTATTTATTGAAAAAAGCTCTTTATGGGCTCAAACAAGCTCCTAGAGCTTGGTATAGTAGGCTTGATGATCACTTGCTGAGTTTGGGATTCAAGAGGAGCATCAATGAGGTAACACTATATGTGAAACATGTTGATAATCATGTGCTAATGGTCTCTGTGTATGTAGATGATCTTCTAATTACGGGTGATAAAGGGCAGCTGATTGAAGAGTTCAAAACAAGCATGAAGGAGGCTTTTGAAATGAATGAGCTTGGGTTGATGTCTTATTTCTTAGGCATGGAAATAATTCAATCTAAACAAGGAATATTCCTATGCCAAAAGACCTTTGTGCAGAAGATACTAACCAATTTTGCAATGGCAAATTGCAAACAAGTTTCTACCCCTATGATTTTGGGACTCGAAACTTGTTAAAGATGATGGAGCACAAAAAGCGAGATGGGAAGGTTTATAGAAGCTTGATTGGGAGCCTATTATACTTAACCATCTCTCGGCTCGACATACTTTTTGTTGTTAATTATTTGTCTAGGTTCATGCAGGAACCAAGCCAAACTCATTTCATGGCAGCCAAGAGAATCCTGAGGTACTTGCAGGGAACAAAAAATCTAGGCATGCATTTTGCCAAAAAACAAAGTGAGAACAAGCTTGTTGGTTTCACCGATAGTGATTGGGCGTGTAGTGATGAATGCATGATGAGTACTTCGAGGGTATTGTTTTTGCATTAGGAGTGAATGTTTTCAGCTGGATTTCAAAGAAACAATCGGTTGTGGCACATTCCACACTGAGGCAGAGTACATAGCAGCTTATGTGGCAGCCAAGCAACTGGTGTGGCTGAGAAAAATGCTAAAGGATCTTGATTGTGATCAATCAAATCCTACTGATTTGTTATGTGATAATATGTCAGCTATAGCAATTTCAAAGAATGTTGTGTTTCATGACAAAACGAAACACATGAAGATCAAATTTCATGCTCTAAGACAGTTTCAGCTGGAAGGTGAATTAGAGATGAAATATTGCAATACAAATGATCAATTAGCTGACTTGTTTACTAAACCATTAGCTAAAGGAAGATTCGAAGAGCTAAGGGAAAAGCTTGGGATGTGCAGTCTTGAATCCAAGGAGGAGTGTTGAATTTTATGGAATCAAGACTGCTGCAGACAATGAAGTCCAAGGCTGTGAAGATTGAAGATTCGAAGATTGTGTCTTAAGTTTTTAGTGTTAGCTGAGTATTGAATTAGCTTAGCATTAGGTTGAGTTTATCTTATCTTTAAATAAAGGTCATGTTGACCAAGTTTAGGATTGAGTTCAGTTTATTCTTAGTTAACAGATCATGTTGATCAATTAGCTGATTAGGATTAAGTTAAGTTTTGAATTTTAGCTTATCATGTACAAGAAGAAGTTGTCTTCAACTAAACCTCTTGTAATTTCTTTTTCTATAAATAAAGAAGAGGGATGGCAGTAACCTCACCCTGGATTCTGCTTATTATATACAAAATCTCAGTTTTTAGTGTTCTTCCCGTGTTCTTCATTTTTCTGGAAATTCCAGATTTGAATCTGAACAGTGCATGTTCTTGGGTTGATCAGAGTTGACTTTTGTTGACTTTTGTTGACTTTTTCGTTTTAATTACTACATTCAAGACATAGAATTTCTTCCATCAAAGGAACTCACACCCTCAGAATCATCAAAAGAAGCCTTCGAACAGATTATGAAAGCTCTCAAAGATGACAACGTCAATATGATCGGACTGTACGGCATGGGAGGGGTGGGTAAAACCACCCTGGTTAAAGAAGTAGGCAGGAGAGCCAAAGAGATGCAGTGTCCCAGAACCAAATGTGAAGAACATTCAGGATCGAATGGCAGAGAGTCTAGGTCTGCAGTTTGACGTAAAGACCAAAGAAGGGAGAGCAAATCTATTATGGCAGAGACTGAAGACAGAAAAGAAGTTGCTTGTAATCCTGGATGATGTTTGGCAAGATGTTAACTTGAAAGAGATAGGGATCCCATTTGGTGATGTTCACAGGGGTTGTAAAGTTCTTCTAACAACACGTCTTAGAGGCATATGTTTTCATATGCAGTGCCAGCAACAAGTGCTCTTAAGCATCTTATCAGAAAATGAAGCATGGGCTCTATTCAAAATCAATGCAGGCTTACGTGATGAGGACTCTAACTTGAACACAGTGGCAGAGGAGGTAGCGAGAGAATGTCAAGGATTGCCAATAGCACTTGTGACAGTGGGAAGGGCTCTAAGAGATAAATCTGTTATTGAGTGGGAAGTAGCGTCTACAGAGCTCAAAAACTCTGAATTTCAGCACATGGAACAAAATGGTGAAGAAAAAAATGCATATGCATGTCTTAAGTTGAGCTATGATTATTTAAAGCACGAGAAAACCAAGTTATGTTTCTTGCTATGCTGTTTATTTCCAGAAGATTATGACATTCCAATTGAGGACTTAACGAGATACGCAGTTGGCTACGGGTTACATCAAGATATGGAGTCCATTGAAGATGCAAGGAAAGAAGTTTATGTGGCGATAAAGACCCTCAAAGATTGTTGCATGCTGCTAGGCACTGAGACTGAAGAGAAAGTGAAAATGCATGACTTGGTTCGTTATGTTGCTATTCAGATAGCATCTAAAGAACATGGTTTCATGGTAAAGGCTGGCATTGGGTTGAAGGAGTGGCCAAGGAGCAATAAAAGCTTTGAAGGTTGTACAACAATTTCGTTAATGGGCAATCAACTAACGGAGCTTCTCGAAGGATTGGTGTTTCCACGACTCAAAGTTCTATTATTAGAACTGGATTCTGACTTGAATGTTCCAGCGAGGTTTTTTGAAGGGATGACAGAAATTGAAGTTTTGTCTCTAAAGGGAGGGTGTTTGTCATTGCAATCACTTGAATTCTCAACGAACCTTCAATCGTTGCTATTGATCGACTGTGAATGCAATGACCTCATTTGGTTGAGAAAGCTGCCAAGACTTGAGATTCTTTGTTTTATAGGGTGCTCTTCTGTTAAAGAATTACCTGATGAATGGGGGAGCTCAAGGAGTTACGGTTGTTGGATGTGACAGATTGTACTCGTCTAAGAAGGATTCCTGTGAATTTGATTGGAGGGTTGAAGAAGTTAGAAGAACTGCTGATCGGGGGTGACAGCTTCGAGGGATGGGGTGTTGTTGGATGTGACAGCATAGGAGGAACGAATGCAAGCCTAACAGAATTAAATTCGCTGTCTCATTTTGCTGTATTATCATTGAGTATACCGAGGGTTGAATGCATTCCCAGAGATTTTGTTTTTCCCAGGTTGTTCAAATATGATATAGTGTTGGGGTATGTGTATAAAAGTGCAGGACACCCAACCTCGACAAGATTGTATTTGCGTGATATCAGCGCCGCATCCTTAAATGCAAAGACATTTGAGCAGTTGTTTCCTACCGTGTCTCAAATTGGTTTTTTCAACGTTGAGGGTTTAGAAAATATAGCATTGTCCTGTGATCAGATGACCAGCCATGGCCATGGGTCGCAAAAGGACTTCTTACAAAGATTAGAAGATGTGAAAGTGAAAGGATGCAGGGATACTCGCACTCTGTTTCCAGCAAAATGGCAGCAAGCTTTGAATAATCTAACAAGTGTGGAAATTGAAGACTGCAAATCATTGGAAGAGGTATTTGAATTGGGTGAGGCTGATGAAGGAAGCAGTGAGGTGAAGGAGCTGCGGATGCTGTCATCTTTAACAATACGGATAGAACGTTGCAGGGAATTGAAGCATCTTATCAGAGAAAAGGATGACGAAAGGGAAATAATTCCAGAGTCTGTTGGCTTCCCAAAATTAAAAACTCTCTCTATAAGTGGTTGTCATAAACTGGAATATGTCTTCCTTGTCTCCGTGTCTCCAAGTCTTCTGAACCTGGAAGAGATGGATATTGAATTTTGTGACAATTTAAAGCAGATATTTTACAGTGGAGAAGGAGATGCACTCACCAGAGATGGCATCATCAACTTCCCTCTGCTAAGAGAATTGGTTCTTCCACGTGGTTGCATCTTTTTTGGTCCAAAGCATTTTACTGCCCAGTTTCCTTCTTTGCAAGTGTTATCCATTGATGGACACGAAGAATTGGGTGATTTGTTGGCACGGATCCAAGTAAGTACTTTATATTTCTCCACTAATTAATTCAAACTGGCAAATTCAATACGTAGTCATAATTTCTGATTTTTTCCTTCAGATTTCTAAAACTAAAGTAATGGATAAGTGAAATTGAGGCTCTTCCGCCAATTAATGGAAAGTAAAAAAAAATTAAATCTCCATCTATTATTGAGTTGTTTGTTTCAATGCTGCAATTTATGATAAAAGTTAAGGAAATTGAGTTATGTTATCACCTTTTTCATATGAAAAAAATAATTATAAATGATCAAGAACAAATCATTTTTATTTTATATACACATACACGAAGTTTTAGTAATACGCAAAATTAAAAGTTTTTTTTTGGTTAATGTCATAAGTTGTTTTTTTTATATAAATAAAATATAAAAAACTATTATTCTAGTTATTAAGTATAATTTCTTTCATGATTTATTTTAACTTAACTAATATAAAATAATAATTTATATTTAGATTATCATAATTTGTTTTTCTTTTGATGCAGGGGCATACAAATTTGAGAGAAATATGTATTACAAACTGCAAAGGAGCACAGGATAGAAGAACCGGGCATGAACTTTCACTCTTGAGTTTGGAAACATTACGCTTGATCTCCTTGCCTGACATGAGGTGTATATGGAAGGGTCTCGTGCTGAGCCATTTGACTACTTTGGTGGTGTCTCGTTGTCATAAACTGACACGTGTATTCACAGGCAGCATGGTTGCTAGTCTAGTTCAACTGAAATCTCTAAGAATATCAGATTGTGAGGAATTGGAGCAAATCATAGCTAAGGATAATGATGATGAAAAGGATCAGATATTGTCTGGAAGTGATCTCCAATCTTTATGCTTCCCTAATTTGTGTAAAGTTGAAATCAAGAGATGCAGCAAGTTGAGGAATCTGTTCCCAGTAGCCATGGCTTCAGGTCTCCCAAAGCTCCAAAGACTTGAAGTAACAAAATCCTCTCAATTACTAGGAGTATTTGGGAAGGATGATCATGCTTCACCTGTCAATGTTGAGAAGCAGATGGTGTTTCCTGATTTGTCATTCCTGAGGCTATATAAACTTCCAAGTATAGTTTGCTTCAGTCTTGGATGTGATGATTTCTTATTTCCTCGTATGGAGGATCTGGAGGTGGATGAATGTCCAAAGCTGACCACAAAATTCGCTAATAAAACAAATGTTTCAATGAGTGCTCAGTCAGAGGTGCTGCTGGTTCTACTTTGATTTCATGCCTCTCTTTTACTTTTTGTTTCTTGTTTCACTCAATAATAATGTGTATGCCATGCTTGAATTGGTTTTGCAGGCATCTCAAAGCAGCTGAGGATTCAAGCACTGGTTGCTCCGAGGCAAGGAAGAAGATGGAGGTGAAGATGTTGTGGTGAGAGCTGTAGGGCTGCAATTATTCTTTAATTGGTGGAAGTATTTTCAACTATTTCATTGGCAATGGGATACAATTTGGCTTCACAGTATTTTTTGCCAAAGAACTGCTAAAATAAGGATATGGGTATCTATGTGTTTGTCGTGTGAACTTCAAAAAATAAGGGTATCTATGTGTAATGTTTCATGTTTAGTCATTAATTATTGCGACAAATAAGGGCATTTGTTTGTTTGCCCAATTGTGTTTCTTTTCAAGTGTCCGAACCTTAAAAAACCATTGACATAATGTTTGCTTATTGCTTATTATGGTCCGGGTTGTGGGTTTTACGGTCTAACTCATTTTTTTAAAAAAAAATTCTTCATCATTTAATATTGTGTTCTAATGAAAATTTAGACCCCGTGATTTGTTTAGTTTATTCTTCTAGTAGTAGATTAACCTGGTCTCATGACATGTAAATAGGACTTAATGGTTAACCTAGGTTGACAATTGAGAATAAAACTTCAAAATTTGTTTTAAATTGCTCTCTATGAAGTTATTTTTGTTTGATGATCAAAGTCATGAATTTGATAAGTTAACCGATTTAAATCAGATTTTTTTTAATGGGATTATCTCGGTTTGATAATCCGGATTAATTAATTTCTTTTTTAATCTCATTATTTGATATTGAACTCATTAAGAATTAGTCATTAGTATAGTATGATCTCTACTTGCTCTGGCTAACCAATCGGCAACTTTGTTAGCCTCTCTACCAATGGCTAACACAGAGACATCGGCTAAACATATGTAATAAGAGAAATTGATTGAAAAGCTATGACATTAAAATTACAACATCCAATTATAAGGCATTTCATTTATAAGCCAAATGAAAATTTCAAACAATTATGAATTGCCACCAAAATTCAATTTCGTTGTACCAAAGGGAAATACACTTAATTTGGATACTCTTTACATGAGTACATGAGACAAACAATCCATCCATTTTGTATAACTATTTTTTTCTTGTTTGACATTAAGGAGTATCCATTTTTTGTAACTCTAGAGATAATAGTAAACAGATAAAAATCCCCTTACACATGCACTGAAACATATATTAAAGAGGAACCAAAGATATAGCATACCTAAATGTATATATCCATGCCTTTTTTTATCAACAAAATCAGCACAGATTATACAAGTTTGCATGCCAGATCGAAGCAAAATGGCTGGGCCCTTCAGCAATAAATAATCTCGGAGTCTAGGAGGTAAAAGCAGAAACCAAAACTAAGAATAGAAATCAAAGACAGGTACATACATACCTTGTTGTCAACAAAATCAGCCCAGAACCTGGATTGAGCTCTCTGGTATGGATCAGAGGGCAGCAAAGGAGACTTGTTATTCCACAATATATTGAACAGCAACAAGAGACTCACAGATTGGTTTCCCATTGTGAATGAGAACTGGGACCTTCTTGTAAACTGGGTTCATTTTAAAGAAGATATTAAAGAAGATGAAGATATCAATCCCATTGAATCTGCTGATGAAAATCAGCAGATCACAAGCAACGGCATTCCTCAATCAAATTGATCCCTTTGTGATATGAAAAATTAATTGTGCTTACCTTATATAGCTCTATTCTGTAAATAACATTAATTCCTGTATCAATATTTATACTGTAAACAATGAATAAGAATACACACTGGAGTGACAATTATTCAAAAATTCTTTCTCTGTTCTCATCCCGTCCCCTGTTCTCTTCCTTAAGCTTAAATTCCTTTACATGTCAAGAAGCATAGGGCCCTTGTTCCTCATATCTTGCTCGCTGTACTCATACTTTACACCCTTCTCTTCTAATGCTATTCTCACTCTCATGCCAAATGGGCTTACCCTTGTATCCAACAGTGTTACAGCCATTGTTGAAGTGACAAAAACTTCTTCAGCTAAAGTGAAAGAAAGAGATTCTTCAACTATGCCATCCAATCCAATTCTCAATTGGGTCTAAATAAGAAACTCTCAATTGGATCCTCCATATATTGGGCAGTCCTTAATTAGTCTCTTTCAAATCTTTCTTTATTAATTTAAATAATAAATTTTGACAATGGGTTAATTTGGTAATGTCTGAAAGATGAGGGATTCAATTGAAAAAATAAAGAGAAATGGATAAAGCATTACAGCAGCTCTCATAAATTACTACTGGTAGGAGCAGGTGATTTTTCTTTTGCTGCTTGCTTGGGAAAAGCCTTTGGTTCTGCTGTAAACACGGTAGCCATTTCTCTCTACTCCGAGGGTAATATTTACTAGTATCTATATGATCTGTTATTTCTTGGATTTGCGTTCTGATAAATCCTGTTACAAATAAGCAAAAGAGACGATGATGCAGAAGTATTCAAAAGGTGCAACAAAACTTAAGAGAGCTTGAGGATCTTGGATGTCTCGTAATGCATGAAGTAGATGCACATACTATGCATCCTCTACTGAATCAGAATTTGTTTAACAGGATAGTCTTTAATTTTCCTGCTATATCCACAAAACATGTCACGAAACTCTACAAACTCAGACAAGAAAAATGCATGCAAGCCTCTCTAGAAACTGATTCACATATTGTTTGTAAGATCTATGATGATAGAGGATAGCCCAGCCGTTGTGTTATTATATTTTATTTAGATTAATTTATAAAGAACATCTGGAGTTGTATTTGAAAACTGATTTCTCAATGCAGGGACTAAAGTAAACCATGGTTTTCTTTTTGTGATCATCTACTGCTAATGCATTATAGCAGCAGTCAAACTCTTTGGTGACCTTACATAGAACAAGTTAAGGCTACATAATGATGACTGAATCTTTATAGAACAAGTTAAGATACAAAGTCTTCGTTCTGAGATAGACATGTTTTCATGCTATTTTTTATTGGAGTAAATCTATATGCCCTTCATTAATTAGCTTTCGATTCATTCTGTTGAATTTTGTGTTTAGATCCTTCTGATTATTGAATTGAATCTTTTGTTGCAGATAATTGAAGATCAAACACTAGTTGATGCAGGATGCAATGAGACAGAGAGAGAGAGAGAGATAAGTCAATCTTTTTCTGGAAAATTCATGTGTTTGACAGATTGTCTCTTTTTATACTAGACATTACAATAGGATGCATACAATTCGTATTTATGCACTTTAACTGAATTGTAACAATATTCTAACTGTTTTGAAGCTACTTCTAGGAGAACTCAATTAGAACTTCTCTTCCTAGGCTTAGAGTTAGTTACAATAACAGAATTACAACTGATTGATTCTGTTAGAACAGAATCTCTTCATTCTTCTCCTTCTACTACTGATGTAGCAATACTCCCTTCTTACTTTGATGCTTCTTCCCTTGTCTCCTACTGCAAAGTAGAAACCATTAAGTAGCTTAATCACCAACACATTCTTAATTCCCTGCTTATAAATTTGGAAAGGCTAACAGTAGAAGATCAGAAAGATAGCATCCATCAAAAAATACTACCAGTCGGAGAAGGGGATTCTTCTTTTGCTTCATGCTTAGGTGAAGCCTTTGGGTCTGCAGCTAACATGGTTGCATAGAAATCAATAGAATAATTAGAATATAATTAAGGAAATGGTAACAGAGATTACCATATTTGTTTTTAGTGCATATTTGTCCAAGTTACTTTGGATGTAAATAACATTATGTTTATTGTAATCTAGTGTTTTATGATGTTTAAAAAATGATTATTGATATGCTTTTGATGCTTGAACACTTGTTTTTTAACGACATTTTAAAGTCTTACACGTTTATTGTTGATTCTGATGATCCAACCCTAAAGGTTTGATTAAATAATAGTTTTACATGTTTATGTGCCTTTAATTTGATGTAAAATGGTTTTGTTTTTAATCCTTGTTTATGAGTATCTTCTTCTTGTATCATATTATTGGTAAGACTCAAATATTTTTCCTTTTTTTGTTCATCATTCTTTTTTTTTCTTTGGGTCATGTTTATGGGCTTGAGCTTTATGCCAGGAAACCCAACCTATATGGCTTAGCTTGGTCCATTTAACATAATTTAGTATTTGGCATGTTTGTTTTTTATTTTTGTCAAAGAGAAAACATAATATTTTATTCTTAAGATGTGTCTATAAAACATGACATTAAGATATTTTTTAAGCCTCTTATTTTAGTCAAGGGCATGTTTGGCAAACATGTCCCAATGAGTTTCCAACAAACCCCAAATAATTTCCAAAAATTCAAGGATCATTTAAAATTTATTTATGGGTCATTCACATGTTTTCCAACCATTTTATTTAATATTTAGATAGTAAACTTACATTGTCTGATATGATTTTGAATATAAGTATTTAAATCCTTACCAAAATAATCTAACACTTATTAGAGTTCAATAAAAAAATTATTTGCTAAACAAAAGAGAAAAAGCGTAAACAAAGAAAAAAACAATAAATATTCTAAAAAACTCTAGGAAAAATAAAATTATTAAGTATGATATTTAATTCTTTAAACTAACAAGAAAATATAAAAATAACTAATCAAAAATTATTTTCTTGAAAACCTCTTGGATCTCACACGGACATAAAATAACA
>CM055342.1:8070064-8086334 GCA_029228605.1 Salix koriyanagi
ATATAGAAAATATTCTTACGGATGAATGTTGTAATAATGGAACAAATGGTAGAAATATGTATAATATGCTCTCTCTCTTCTTCTTTTTTGATAGCATAATTATTGAAGTTCAATATCAACTAGGACTTAGGTAAATAGGATTTAGAGTTTGTACGAGTATATTTGTCACTCTACAAAAAATATTTAAATATTATTTTAAGCAAACATCAAATTATTTCTGAAAAAAATTAAGATTTTGTAAAACGTCTGGCCGGTGTTGGTTGAGAAAATAATAACGGGTTTGTGGTAAAACTGTGTTCTGTCTTCTCTATTATTTCTCTTGTTTCCTTCTTTCTTTCTCTTTTATTCTTTCTCTTTTTTGTTCTTCTTTTGTTCTGTTCTCCTCCTTTCTGTTCTTTCCTTGTTTTTCTTTTTGTTCCTCTGTTCTGTCTTCTTCTCTGTGTTTCTCTTCCCACCATATATAGTGTCTATAAGCGCGTGTTACAGGACATGGGGAGTTGTTGTGCATGAAATGGTGTATTGCAGTAAGGTGATTGTGTGTTGCACGGTGATGGTGCAATTGTAGGGTATGGTTACGGGTAAGGCAATTTTTCGACAGAGTAGGTTTTAAAAAAAATAAAATAAATTAAGATGATGTTGAAAATATAAAAAATGATGCAAAAATATTAAAAATTAGAGAGTCAACAATCGAGTTATGACAATAAGATTTTTTCGGCTAGAAAATCAGGAAGAAAGTTGTTTTTCTTCAATTTAGCTTCTGATTTCTACCCCCTAGGCTACAGTAGGCTGCCTGAATTGTTACTTTTGGGGCTAAACCAACACATTTTGTGGTGTCAGTTAACCAGAACTGACCCTACGCTGGTATAGTCAAGAATCAGGGGATCATTTTCACGCAAGTTTTGTCAAATTTGATGAAGGATAAAGGCATTAAATGCGTGTGCAAAGTTGGTACCAAATCAAAATTTATCGGCCAAAAATTGGAAAAACAAATAGTGACCAAACGACGCGTTGTCTGACCTCTTTTTTCTTCCAAAATTCATTTTGGTTCTTTATCTTATAATGACTATGACTTTATTGCAACTTTCCCCCAATTTCAACCAATTGCTTAGTAAAAACTTAAATTTCATCTCTGAAAATTTCAATCTTCTCAATTTAACCCAAATTAGGCTCACAAACTTAATTTTCCACGAATTAAGCTCTTAATAAAATTAATTTGACCCATTTAAAGTATAATTAAGTGCTTGCACTTAATTAAATCCTTCAATTGGATACTGAATTAATTCCTAAACATAATTAAACTGTAATTTGGCCCATGATTAAAACAAATTGGCATATTACAAATTTAATTATACATTTTGACTCAATGTTTATGCAGATTTATCTAATAATCATTTATTTTAGACATGATTATGTATTTTCCTTTATATTTGGGCACGATATAGGTACGACCGGGTTTTCGAATCCATTCAAAATCCCCAACTTAATTTTTCCACCTCATCAGCTTTTTTATTTTTATTTTTATTTCAAGTAAATTTTGAGAATAACCCAGAAATGAGTTATTACAGTGAGTATTTTTAAATGGTAAAGGTATATTAATTTTTGACGAAGGTGCCATAGTAGGTGATGTGAAAATAGGCAAATGTCCAAAATGGATGAATGGGGTGAGGTATGGAATGACTTTGACATTTATCTCCTAAATGGAATTTTTCTTTCAAATTCATCCTATAGTAGTGAATCATACTATCAGATTCTCGATCCTTGCCAATTTCAAGTCTCACTCAACTCTTTCTACAACAACCATTATCTCTGTAAATAGACTAATGAGTTACTAACTAGATAACTAGATCATTTAAATTAGGCGTCTTCCTTGCTGTTTCCTTCTCCTTAAGTCAATTGGGATTAATGTAAAAGGAATCTGAAGAGGCGACTCTACAAAAATAGAGTCATCGATCCCTCGATATTTCTTTCATACTGCATTGATGTGGTCATATACAAGCAAAGTCGAACCCATATCCTGTTAAAACCATTATATGCCATGGAAATCTGATAACTTTGATGTTACACAGCTGTGAATGTCGGCATTTTTCTTTTGATGCGAGGAAACCATCGCCCGGAAAGCACATTTGTGGGCTCAGATAAGCGATTAAAACCTCAGTTGTTTCAGGTTCTTACAAGAAGTGCACGTCCTGACTCGAACTCGAGACTTACTTTGTAGATTGCAAGTCCTCTACCACACGTCTCCTGGGGAGTCTGCATGTCAGCATATAGGAAAGCATTATGACCTTCTTCAAGGTAACAGTTTTGATTGTGCATTTGCGACGGAATTATATAAATTTATGGCGACATGATCTCCCTTTGGCGTCCAAGGTCCAGTAGTAAAACAACACCAATGCTGGACAAGTATGAGTTGTTAATTAGATGAAAACAACAAACTTGTTCCAAGACAAAAACATCATCAACAACGATTGCACTCCACCCCGATAACTCTGAACACGAGCAACGACATCGGCTCAAAAGCCAGCAACAATAACATCTCCAAACTCGATTGTGCAGGGCTGCATCCAGCCTAACTTCTTTCTAAATATGAAAAGAGATCTTTAGGTCTTTAGTTGGCCAACTCAATCAAACTAGGCTGGACTTGACCTTTAGCCTATCTAGCTTAACTCTTGGGGTAAGGGTGTGTTTGGAAAACACTTTTTCTTCATTTCTTTTAGTTTTTAACTTGTGATTATTTTAGTATATAGCCAAACAGAAACTCATAAAATTTCAAAAAAGTTAGGGACCGTTTTGAATTTATTTATGGGTCCCTCACTTTTTTTTTCTTAACAATTTTGAATAGTATTTGTCTATAAACTTATACTGAAATACCTGGTTTTCTTTGAAATCTAGAAAAAAATCCAAAACTGTCTCATTCAAAATAACACAAAATATGTTTTTGTCTTCATGCATATGGCCAAGTCTCTCAAAAATATATTATATTTGGATATTTTGTTCTATAAAAATAGTTTTTTTTACCTCCGTGCATTTTTTGGATTTAATAACTAGTTTATTAAATTCATGAGAATATGACCTCTATTTCAAAAACACACAAAGACATATTTTTGTTTGTTTCAATAACTAGGGTAATGACCTATATTCTTTAAAGGCTAAATTTGATTGTCTCTCTTAAGCCATGCTCAAATTGTAATAAGAAGGCATTGACCATATTTCAAATTCAATCAACCTTTAATATCAATCATTTTAATAAAAATGACAAATTAGAAAGCCTGAATTGCTCTTGACATTTTCTTCTGAGATGGTATTTAAGCTGAAACAAGGTGAGGATTTTTTATGTATCTAGTTTATAGCAAATTGCAATGAATTCTAAGGCAAGGCATCATGAATCTTTTGATGAGCTTAGGGTATTGAGGAAAAAAATTGCAATCTTTAACTAACCAGATAATCATTTGATACTCTCTTCTGATGAAGTTGAAATCATTAACTTTAATTAACCTGAAAAGCATCCAAAACTCTCTACTGATAAGGGAATACATAGTGATATCAGGCACATTCATAGTGAAATTCTCTGTATTAGCTTCCATGTGTAGGGGTTTCCTTTGAAACCAAATGGTTTTTCCAAGCAAATTAATTAACTAAGTCATCTTTATGTTCAGAAAGTCATCTATCTAGGTTGAACTATCTTATTTGCTTCTTATGTATCTTTGTAGGGGTTGGCATTTGGGCAATCAAAACATGAAAAGGGAGGAAATTATCTTTTTATTTAATAATAGAAATACAATTTACGTATAAGTTTGTATCACATATATTAAACAAAAATAATTTTTTTATAAAAAATATTAAGACATGTCAAATAATTGATAATAAAAAAAATATTTTAATTTAAATTAAAGCATAAAAAGAATAAATATATACAAACAAACAAATAAAGCTCAGTTCACAAGTTCTTCAGTGAAGTCATCATTTTGTTGCACGTGTGCAACTTTATGATAATCGTCCTCTTGAAACAGTATCTAGCATGAAAAGAATATTGATATTATCATAGCTTTTATAATTGAGAGGCTTGGAAACTAAAAGTACATAGTTTAGGTTTCCAAAAATTGAAGTCACTTATGACATCTCCAAATATATGTTACATGACTAACCTGTAAAAGGTATTGTCTCACTTTCATGCTCATAACCTCACAATGGATTTTACAATGAAATGATAGAGAGGTTCCATTGTAATCTTATAAGTTACCTAGGCTCTCAACTCTTATCCTATATGAAATATTGGTGTCA
This sequence comes from Salix koriyanagi, assembly GCA_029228605.1. Classification (NCBI taxonomy): domain Eukaryota; kingdom Viridiplantae; phylum Streptophyta; class Magnoliopsida; order Malpighiales; family Salicaceae; genus Salix; species Salix koriyanagi. The sequence goes on from CM055342.1 coordinate 8,074,343, forward strand.
TGAACTAATAACGAGAAACTTACAAGGTTTCCTTGAACAAGTCAAGGTTCTCAATTTACTATTTGAGGATATAAAATTATACTATAACACATATTATTAGGTAATAAAGATTCAAAGTAGGAAATGAGTGCAATGCTAGAATTTAGATCTTAGAACGATTAGGACTTAACTCGATAAGGTATAGGCTTCCTCATGAAATGATATTTGTCATGAAACTTAGATAAGACTACCATATAAAAGCATGATTTAGAATAGCAATCAATCAACAATATAGTTTACCACAGCTAGAGTGATGTATTTTCTTCTTGCACAATTGTTCCCTTTATCTAGACTTTCACGAACTATTAGTTTTTCTAGTGACCATAATACTAGGCGACTACTTTCTTAAAATCATAATTTTATAATTAATCTCTAAACCCTTTTAACCTAGAAAACCGATTCATTATTCAATATCATGCGTGGCACAACATTCATTTTCAGCCACAAAGAGAAAAAAAAATTCATCACAATTAATCCCCCATCAACGCATATCTGCTATAAAATTCGGATATCTGCTGTTAGAAGATTTTATAAGGGAAGAAGGAAATATTAGTGATCTTGTGATATGATTTTTACTTATGTTCTCGTTTAAGTATATTTCAAGCTTCAATAAAAGCTATTCAAATGCTTTTAGTTTGACCAACATAATGTTTGAAATTTCTTTTCATACTATAAAACACTATCCAAAATATAACCTTTGCATGTATATTTATTACTATCATCCTTTACCCTCTAGCTTAGTATCTCTTTCCATAATTTATCACAACCACATATCTGCTATAAAATTCTGCTTTCTGCTGTTAGAAGATTTTAGAAGGGAAGAAGGAAATATTAGTGATCTTGTGAATGAGAGTTTTTACTTAAACAATGGCTGATGAGGTGACACTATTGAGTTTTTGGATAAACCCACATGAGAGTCAAATAGCGTTGGCAGAGAAGGGTGTCAAGTATGTAAACAGTGAAGAGGACTTGAGGAACAAGAGTACCCTGCTTCTTCAGTGAATCCAGTTTACAAGAACATTCCGGTTCTCATCCGCAATGGAAAACAAGTTTGTGAATCCCTTATTATTGTTCAGCATATTGATGAAGTGTGGAAGGACAAGGCTTCTTTGCTACCTTCAGATCTTTATGAAAGAACCCATTCCATAATCTGTGCTGATTTTGTCTATAAAAAAAAGGCATGGATATATACATTTAGGTATGCTTTATATTTGGTTCCACTTTAATATATGTTTCAGTGCATGTGTAAGGGGATTTTATCTGTTTACTATAACCTCTAGAGTTACAAAAAATGGATACTCCTTGATGTCAAACAAGAAAAGAATAGTTATACAAAATGGATGGATTGTTTGTCTCATGTGCTCATGTAAAGAGTATTTCCCTTCACTACAACGAAATTGAATTTTGGTGGCAATTCATAATTGTTTGAAATTTTCTTTTGGCTTTTAAATGAAATACCTTATAATTGGATGTTGTAATTTCAATGTCATAGCATTTCAATCATTTTCTTTTATTACATATGTTTAGCCGAATGTCTCTGTGTTAGCCGTTGGTAGAGAGGCTAACAAAGTTGCAGATTGGGTAGCCAGAGCAAGTAGAGGATCATACTATACTAGTGACTGGGTTTCTAACTCTTCACCTGAATTGTATCAGCTTCTGTTAAATGATTCCATATATGAATCACATCTAAGAAGTTTCTATTGTTTATTAAAAAAGAAAAGTACATCCAAGGTCATTTATGCCAAATGTTAGGAAATTTATCTATCATGAAATACAATAACAGCAATTGTGACATGTTAGCGTAGCATCAATTTTGTTGTAATATTTTTGGCTATGATTGAATTGCTATGAATCTTCAGGTATTTGATCTTACTAAGAAGATATAAACGATATAAGAAGAACTAGAGGCAGCAGAAAAGGATTTCTTTGAATGCGTTAAGTTGCTGGAAAGAGAAATAGGAGAAAATCCTTACTTTGCCAATGTGGATATTGCATTTCTTCTTTTCTAATTGGCCCTCTGTACCGACCATATCTGCACCAGCTATTTCCAATTGGTTTTCTGTGCTAGCCATTTCAAGCTGGTTTTCTATACCAGCCATTTCCATTTGGCATCTTTTTTTCTTCTCTTTTTTTACCCTGGAAAATGGTTAAGCTTCCCACAGAGTATAATAGATCAGAGGGGTGAGACACCTAACTTCACTGTTGAATTTTCACCTTCCATCAAGATTCATGCATGGTCGAACGTGGGACCATTTATTGGATTTTCCATTTTCTCCCTTCTTTATTAGCAGGGTATTAAGCTTTAATTGAATGCTAATTAATTCAGTACCTATAGATTCACTCAAATAAAAAATGTCACTAGTAAAATCTATAGTAATTACATTGACTCTTGTCAATTGCTAATTCATGGGAGTTAGGCCAAAACAACATAGAGTAATCCAAGGACAAATTCATATCACTCGGAGTTAAGTTAGTAGTAATTAATCTATATCGAGAAATATTCCTGGAAAATTGGAAGGTACAGCAGTTTCCAGCAGAAAAGATTTGAGTTTGATCAGCTCTATGTGAGAATATTAAGCTTGCTTGTATTTCACATAATATTCTTGCCTTTAAATAGGCATTACAAATCATAGCAGAAGTAATTACATGGATTCTTGCTATATATATATACATGATTGATATACAGAGATTGAGAGAATCATAGAGTTAATGGCGTGAATCATTCTGATCATAGAATGATCTGCTGCATCTTGGCATGATCTCCTGCATCTCCATATCTGCATTTAATACATTACCATATTTCTTCACATTCCCCCTCAAGCTCAAGGCGGGGCTGGACCGAGGCAGAGCTTGTCACGATTGAGAACAAACATTGCAGCGCCAAGGGATTTCGTAAAAATATCTGCTATTTGATCTGATCCTGGGATGAATGCCAAGGAAAGAGCACCATTTGCAACACGTTCTCGAACAAAATGGACGTCTATTTCAATGTGTTTTGTTCGATGGTGGAACACTGGATTTTTGGCCATGTGAATGGCACTGATGTTATCACAGTATAGCTTTGGAGGAGGGACAGAGTAACCAATGGTGCTGAGTAGGTGGACGAACCACATGAGCTCCGCTGTTGTAGAGGCTAAGGCTCGATATTCTGCTTCGGCTGTTGATTGAGACACCTTGGCTTGTTTCTTTGCTCCCCAGGATATGAGATTTTTGCCTAGAAAGATAGCAAACCCAGTGGTAGAACGTCTGTCATCCCGACAGCTAGCCCAATCCGCGTCACAAAAACCACAAAGTTCATGAATAGGAGTGCGAGTGTAATGTAGTCCAACACTTAGTGTCCCCTTTAGATACCGAAATATTCTCTTAGCAGCAATGAGATGGGTATCATGAGGTTCTTGCATGAAACGACACACTTGATGTACAGCATAGGAAATGTCTGGTCTTGTTAGAGTGAGATATTGCAAGGATCCTACCAAGCAACGGTAGTGAGTAGGATCGAATAAGGGCACACCATCTGAAGCAGATAAAAAGGAGACTGATGCTAGTGGAGTGTTGACTGGTTTGGCACCATCAAGACCAAACTTCTGCAGGAGTGACAATAAATACCTTGTCTGCGTGATGGTGATTGTGGAATCATCACGAGTAATTTGCAGCCCTAAGAAGTAGTGAATGTCACCAAAGTCTTTCATATGAAAGACAACCGAGAGATGTGCAATAAGCTTCTTAATCTGTGAGGCCGAGTTCCCTGTCAATAAAATGTCATCAACATAGATGAGTAGGAGCAAAATATCTGATCCTTGAATACGATAAAAGAGTGATTGATCATATGGACATCGTATGAATCCCATTTGTTGAATGTAGGTACTGAATTTTAGATACCATGCACGGGGTCCTGCTTTAGACCATATAAGGCTTTATGAAGGTGACACATATAATCCAGCTTAGATGGATCTTCAAAACCTGGGGGTTGAGCCAAATACACACGTTCCTGTAGCTCACCATGAAGGAAGGCATTGTTGACGTCTAATTGTTTGACAGGCCAGCTTTGAGACAGTGCAATTATAAGGATAAGCCGAATGGTGTTAGGCTTAATAACAGGACTAAATGTTTCATCATAGTTAATTCCTGGTTGCTGTGTAAATCCGCGAGCCACTAAGCGAGCTTTGTATCTTTCAACAGATCCATCAGAGCGTGTCTTTATTTTGAATACCCATTTGCTGCTGATAATGTTCATATTTGGCTGTTTAGGTACCAAAGTCCAGGTTTTGTTGCTGTGAAGGGCACTCATTTCGTCTTGCATTGCTTGGAACCATTTTGGATGTTGAAGAGCTTGTTTAGTTGATGACGGTTCTTGTGGCTGGGCAACAAGGTCAGCAACAAAGCAAGTAGGTATTGGATGTCTTGAAGAAAGGAATACCTTTGGTTTTAGCTTTCCTGTTTGAGTTCGTGTGGTCATGTGGTGCAGGCACTGTGGAGCTGAGACAGAGGCAATAGTATGTTGTGACTGTGCTGGAGCAGTTGTGGACATGACAGCTGGCAAACTTGTGGACTGAAAATTTGAAACAGCAGTTGCAGATTCAACATGAGCTGTTTCTGTGAAACCGTGGGGACTGATCTGTTGTGACTGAGCAGAGGGAGATGTGCAAGGGATCTCTGATGAGCTAGCTGAAGAGTGTACTGAGTCAGCAGCTGCAGGCTGGAATGCTGATTCATCATGAACATTTTCTTCTTCTGGAACATGATGATTGATCGAAGGGGCTGTGATCAGAGGTTTGTTGACTCCAGTCTTCAGCAAATGTGGAATTTTCTGCACATTAAAATGCTGTGAGATACTTGCATGTGTGTCAGGTGGCTGTATACCTTTGTAGGGAAATTGGGACTCATTGAACTTGACATGCCGTGATATGTAGATGCGATTTGTCTTTGGTTCAAGGTAGATATAGCCTTTGTGCTTGGTTGAATAACCCATTAAAACACATCTTGTGGATTTAAAATCCAGCTTTGATCATCCAAATGGTGCAAGTAATGGATAACAAGAGCATCCAAACACTCGCAAGGAGTCATAAGTGGGGGTGGAACCAAAAATCACTTCATGAGGTGATTTATAACCCAGAACAGGAGTAGGTAATCTGTTGATCAGAAACACTGCAGTTCGGAAGGCTGCAGTCCAGAATTTTGTTGGAACAAATGCATGTGATAACAGTGACAATCCAGTTTCTACGATGTGTCGATGACGTATTTCGGCTAAACCATTTTGTTCTGGTGTTCCTGGACATGAAATTCTGTGAATGATGCCATTAGTGTTGAAAAGAGTTTGTAAACTTTGATTAACAAACTCACCACCTCCATCACTCTGAAAAATTTTAACATGTGTGTCAAATTGTGTTTCCATTTGCTTGATGAATATGGGAAGTATTTCTGCCACCTCAGATTTTCGATTCATTGGAAAAATCCATATATGCCGAGAAAACTCATCAACAATAATGAAATAAAATCTATTTCCATCAAAGGAGGGGACAGGTGCAGGGCCCCAGACGTCTGAATGCAGTGTATGTAGAAAAGAATTAGCATATGATTTCCTTGATTCAAAAGGTAGCTTGGTTGATTTTCCCAGTACACAGCTTTCGTAGAAAGCATTTTGTTCATTCATAGAAGATAAACACAATTTGGAAAGAATATTGGCAGAGGGATGGCCAAGCCGTGCATGCCACAAATTGCTAGGCACTTTATTTGCTAAGAACCTAACTGGAAATCTGGAGAGCTGCTGCAAATTGATTGGATATAACCCATCCTTCACTAGGCCTTTAAGAATTACCTGCCTCGTCTTCATGTCCTTAAGTAAAAATCCCCATGGATAAAACAAGAAATAGCAGTTATTATCTCTAGTAAACTGAGACACAGATAACAGTTTCTTCTTAATTGCAGGAACCACAAGAACATCATTAAGTTTGAGTTTAGTTTTGTCAAGAGAAATATGCCCTGTACCAGTGATAGACAAGTCCTGCCCATTTCCAACCATAATAGAGTCATTTCAGGGATAAGATATAATACCTTGAACCTCATTTATGTCAGGTGTCATGTGCTGATTTGCCCCAGTATCCGAGTACCATGCTTCATCTGCAGTTTCTCCAATTTTAATAGCAGCAAATGCTTTGTACTTGTCAGCTTCTTCATCAGATGCAAAGCATCCATCAGCTTTGTGATTTGGCCCCCCACATCGAAAACAAGTGATACCACCACGTCCATGACTGCTACCATTTGAGGGGTGTTTCTGACGTGTTCCCACAGTGTTTCCTGTCTGACGTGGAAACCGAGTTTCTTTAGCCCGTGGTGAAATGTTGTTATTGAAATTTCTACCAGTGAAGCTGCGATGATTTCGACCATGAGCATTTTGATTTGTCCATGGTTTTGGGTTTGTGCGACCACGATTAGTATAAAAGGCCACAGAGGGAGCAGCAGTTGTTCGTGCTCCTTGAATTCGAATTTCATAGTCACAGAGTTTGCCAATAACTCCTTCAATTGTTGGAAAAACATCCCTGGCATTTAATGCTGCCACTATAGGATCGAATTCAGATCCTAGCCCACGAAGGATACAAATGATTAATTCATCATCATCTATCGGTTTACCTGCACCACAAAGAGACAAAGCCAACGATTTTGCTTTGTGTAAATAATCTTCCAATGAAGACATACCTTTTGTCAAGGATTGTAATTCGCCTTTGATTTGTTGTATGCGATCTCTGGTATGGGTACCATAAAGGGTTTCTAATGCCTGCCATGCATCATATGAGGTTTCACTATTGATGACTTGTGAAAGAGGTCCATCAGATAATGAACTATTGATCCACCCAAGGATCAATTGGTCAGTACGCAGCCACACTGCTGCAGCAGGATTTGATTTCAACTCACCATCTTCACCAGTGATGGTTGATTCTGGGCAGGGGATTTCATTCTTCACGTAACCGAGAAGGCCATAGCCACGTAGAATAGGGATGACTTGGGCTTTCCATAGAAGGTAATTGTTTGAAACTAGCTTGGTGGAGATGTCAGGTAAATGTGATTTCGGGAGTGAAATCTCAAGAGAAGAGGTAGACATTGTTTGGCTTGATGTGGAAGATGCCGTATTGTTTGGCTCTGATACCATGTGAGAATATTAAGCTTGCTTGTATTTCACATAATATTCTTGCCTTTAAATAGGCATTACAAATCATAGCAGAAGTAATTACATGGATTCTTGCTATATATATATATACATGATTGATATACAGAGATTGAGAGAATCATAGAGTTAATGGCCTGAATCATTCTGATCATAGAATGATCTGCTGCATCTTGGCATGATCTCCTGCATCTCCATATCTGCATTTAATACATTACCATATTTCTTCACACTCTAGGCTCAGAACCTTCTGTTTTTTTCAAGGTATACTAGTAGTCAGCTTTCTTGGATGGAAACAATAATCTCTTGAACAATTGTTCATTAATAAGGAGATTGCAGTTGCAGTTTCTTCTTGAAGAATCCTCTGGGAAAAGTACAACATCTATTATAAAATTGAAGCAAATTGTCCATCCATTGTAAACCTGTGCTCCATCTCCCACTCTGCGGCACATTGGGCATCATTAATCATTTTTCAAACATCATAAAACACTAGTTTACAAACTAAAATTAATAAACATATTGTTATTTACATCCAAAGTAACTTAGACAAATATGCACAAAAAACAAATATTCTAACTATTCTATTGATTTCTATGCAACCATGTTAGCTGCAGACCCAAAGGCTTTACCTAAGCATGAAGCAGAAGAAGAATCCCCTTATCCATTTCTCTTTCTCATCTTCTACTGTTAGCCTTTCCACTGAACCCTCTTTGCTAACTCTTTCTATTTCCCCTTCTTTGCTTACAGTTTCCATTTGGCTTTTTTGTGATATCTCCCTTTGACTCTCTGCACCAACCATATTTTTCAACTGGTTTTCAGAGCTAGCCATTTCCAATTGTTTCAGAGCAAGCCATTTCCAACTGTTTCAGAGCAAGCCATTTCCAACTGGTTATCTACACTAAAAATGTTTAACCTCCCCGCAGAGTACAAGAGATCAGAGGGATGAGACACCTATCCTCGCTGTTGAATGTAGGATACACACACACACCCCCCTGAGGGATTTAGGTCTCCTTGTTTTCTGCCCCAATAAACCATGGCTTTTCAACTTTCATCAAGGTTCATGCATGGTAGAACGTTGGAACATTTATTGGATTTTCCATTTTCCTCCTAAATTATAAGCTTGGAATTAAGCATGAATCGAAAGCTAATTAATAAAGGGCATATAGATTCACTCCAATAAAAAATGGCAGTGTAAAAGCAATCGTAATTTGCTTTGAGCTATATCATTCAGAGTAATATAAGAGTGATCCAAGTAAAAAGTCATAACATTCAGAGTTGATTTCAGAAGTAATTGCTCTATATCAAGCAATATTCTTGATAGAAAAAGGTTTGAATTTTATCAGAGTATGGTAATATTGAGCATTGCTTGATTGAAAGCATTGAAATCCCTGGAACCCAGCACTCCAATGATCTTTGATGCAGAAAGCTTTTCCCGAGCTACCCTAGTATACTCTGTTATCTTACTCTTTATCCCCACCAGAAATAGCCTCAAAGCATGTCTATCTCAGAACGAAGACTTTGTGCCTTAACTTGTTCTATAAAGATTCAGTCATCATTATGTAGCCTTAACTTGTTCTATGTAGGGTCACCAAAGAGTTTGACTGCTGCTATAATGCATTAGCAGTAGATGATCACAAAAAGAAAACCATGGTTTACTTTAGTCCCTGCATTGAGAAATCAGTTTTCAAATACAACTCCAGATGTTCTTTATAAATAAATCTAAATAAAATATAATAGCACAACGGTTGGGATATCCTCTATCATCATAGATCCTACAAACAATATGTGAATCATGTTAGCTCTAGTATGTTGTCTCTATTAACTCTCCCGGAGTTGAAAGAACTCGACCTCGTCGAGAATAGTTCATGGCAGCTCCAATAACACTCCTGAAGATAAGGATCAAATCATGAATTCTACAAGCAAAAGGGTCAACTTAATTAGATATATTATTTTTTTACTAACCTTATATTTAGAGTGTTTTGTACTTATAGTGTTAAGTGTCTTTTCTTACTAAAATCATCAAGATAGGATCCATACACTTGAATACAATAGTCTTCCCTTTCACCTATATCCTTATGTTCTTAGATGACTAATAGTGTAGAGGTATAACTAATGAACATATGACCCAAACTTTAATATTTTGCACATTGAACCTTTTAACCCATCCTAAATATTTCATTGATGACTTGTTGACCTTTATCTTCTTTATAAATTTAGGCACTACTAGGATTAAAACTATAGGATGGAGCACCTAATAAAAAATTATTATTTTATATTGAGACCAACAAAGGGTTTTGAAGAGGGTCTTGATATTTTGTCCATCAACTCTTTATAGGTAACTCATAATCTTGCAATATAATATTGACATGTTCAAGAGTGAAAACATACGAGTCTAATCTCTTTTTTAAAATCATCATTCAAACCTTTATAAAATCTATACAAAGTCATAACTTTATTTTCCCTTATAGCACATCCCATCATGTAATTGTTAAATTGTGTTATATACTTATTGATAGACTTGTTCCCTTGTCTTAGATTGTTTCACTAGTATAAGAGTTTATTCTTATAAGACAAGGGTAAATGTTTCTCCTGTAGTTTTTATGTTATTTTGGTTAAATCAAGTATAGGATATTTACCTCTGTTAGGATTGTGTAATTGATGAAGAATAATTAGAGAGAAAACAGAAGAGAGAGAATAGAGGAGATGGAGAGAAGAGACTTTGAATTTTATTATATTTGTCACACACATTCTCGGTTACAACAACCACTATTTATACATCTTGTATATTCTCTATTTTATACTCTAACATTCCCCCTCAATCTCATGCTTTGATAAACCAAGCATGAGATTGCAACAATAAATATAAAATACATGAGTATTTAATTCTTTTGACAAAAAAACAGTATGTAAAAGAGAGAAGATAAGGAATTTTATTGGTCTATTTCTTGATTTGAATTTCATTTGTCTCTGTAAGAGGGATGAGAAGAAAGAAATGGGAGGGAAGAGAGGTAATAGAATTTGTTTGAATTTCATTTGTCTACTTAAGTTTTTTATTCTGTAAGAATTCATTTTCTTCTTCTTCTTCTTGTTTTTTTTTAACAAAACGACACCGTACAATAAACCACACAATAAGAACGCATAGAAATAAGAAAATAAAAGAAAAAGAAAGGCATAAAGGAAAACTAAAAAACCCTAGCTCTCCGCCATTGGCAATTTGTTTTGATTGCTGGAGCAAAGGAGCGACGGGCGTGTTGATTGATGCTTGGGGAGAAAGGTATCTAGAGTTGAGCAGAGGGAACTTGAAGCAGAAGCACTGGAAAGATGAAGCAGATTTGTTATGCACAAAACAAAACACAAATTCACACGGCTTTGGCACCTGTGAGAATCATGAAGAACGGTGATGAAGCAGGCCGACGGGGAAGGTGTGGACGAGAAGAAGAATGATAAACCACGAAGGTCTAATAGGGTGCCTATCATGAATCCGAGATATGAGGGTTGAGCTGGGACACGTATTCTGCAAATGATGACTCAGCTGTGGGCAATTGCTGATTTTGTTTAATTTGCTTTTTGAATTGGTCAATAAAGTTAGAAGGAATAAGTCAATTAGTGGGGGCTATTTTTCTGTCAACTAGCCGTTCTACGTCCTTCTAATTAGGGAAGTAGTTAAGTTTTTATTTGTATTTAAATCATTGTTTCCAGCAAGTTGAATAACAAGAAAAGTATTACAAGGTTTATTCTCACCATAAGCAGAGTATTTTCTTATTTTCTTAAAGGCTTTGACTAGGACCTAACAAAGAAGAAGAAGTACTGAAAGATTGTAGCAAGTTGCAGAGTGATAATCTGAATAGGCTTAGTGTTTGATTTGTGGCTGACACTACTGCTCACTTTGCGACCAGACTGCCAACCATCGATTCTGAAATCAAGCAACTAATCGACATTGGAAAATGCAGAGAGAGAGAGAGTAGATAGAAGGAGAAGAGGATGGAAGAGCCATAGTTCTTGTTGTTGCTCTCTGCTTTCTAGAAGGCGATGTGAACTGAATCTGGAACAGAGAAACAAATCCATTTTTTTTTTTGTGAAATTGAAGTTCCATTTTCTATTATTATGCTATGCATTCAGAATTATACAGCTGAAGAAAAGGAAATGAAGATAGTAGTGTGACTAGGAAGGAGGAGGAGGTTTGAGAGAATCAAACAAGAGTCGTAGTAGTAGATAGAGCATCAGTAGCAGCAATAGCAGCACCTTCTGCATTGCTACTACCTTTCTTCCTCTTCCTCTTCCTTTTTCCTCCTGCTACACCTTGGAGATCTGATTTTGCTTTGAGTGACTGGAATGATTTTTGCTTTTGCTTGATGAGACGATGTGGAGGCTGTGATTGAGATGAGTTTTGGCCGAGTGTCTGGATTATGTGCCAACTGCAACAATCTCTTATGCATAATAACATCTTCTGCTCTCTCCGCATTCACATCCATTGCATATTGAGTAGGAAGTCTACAAAAATGAGTCCAGAGTTCGTCTTCAAAGCCAAGAAGACTCGCATCTTTATCATTCAATTCTTTAAGTCGGCAGAGAACTTTGTTAAAGACATCTAGCGTTAGCCTCTGGTTTCGAGACACTAAATCCACTGATCTACTACTGCAACTCTCTGTGTCGCCCATTCAAAACAGAGGTTTCTTTGAAGATGATCATAGAATGATCAGTTGCGGAAGCATAAGATTGGATCTATCAATTCATTTGCGCAAGCATAAAAGCTCTGATACCATGTTAGGATTGTGTAATTGATGAAGAATAATT